>CBVK0100852500.1:0-10555 GCA_900067695.1 Picea abies
TTCCCCTGAACGAAAAGCTACAGGAGGATACTCAAAGCAGTTTTGTATTCATCTGTTGAAATATCATATTACAAATTGAAAGTACAGAATGCGTCTTGCTTCTCTCAAGTTCTTCAATACATGCAAATTTCCCCCCCCTCGAATGGTGATTTCTCCTGAATTTAAAGGGGAAATCCCTTCGATACAATCATTACAAAGCATATCTAAATCCTATGCTAAATCGGATCTTCTTTCTAAATTAGTATAGGATGTCCTATTCTCACGCAACCGAATGCTTAATACAGGAACTTGAACGAGGTATTGCTGTTACAGCTGGTGTAATAGCTCCTTCTCATAACTACTGATGCTATTTCAGCATCGCAATTCACGGGCTGTTTCAGCCACGTGAATTGCGCCCTTGACTGTGTCGGTCTTAACTGCTAACTGTTGCAGCTCGTGTTTCAGCATCGTGGCGGTCTCCTCTGTGTTTCAGCATCTGCACTTCCGAACTGAGTGAGAGCTCAGTGTTTCAGCATCTGCATCCTGAACTGTGTTTCAGCATTTGAACTTCTGAACTGAGTGACAGCTCCGTGTTTCAGCATCTGCATCCTCGAACTATGTGGCCGCTCCATGTTTCGGCATATGCGACCTTACACTATGTAGCAGCTCCGTGTTTCAGCATATGCATCCTCAGACTGTGTAGCATCTTCCGTGTTTCAGCATCAGTACAACAACAACTTTAGACAGTTCTGTGTTTCAGCATCGTTCTTGAATATTATTCTGCAAATATGGGCACTTGTGCACTTCTAATCAATGGTTAAGTATAAAAGTGATGTAAAATATCATGCAAAACAAATTAAACATATAGTAATGAGAAAGGACATTGTATACCTTGGAATGATCATATGAGGTGGTGTCTTGGATCTAAATACAAGTGATGAAGGGTATAATAATGGTAAAAAGTATGGTCAAAAAGGGTACATTGTGTGGTCCTAACAGTCTTTAGCTTACCGGAAGCCATCATGTTAGATTCAATTTCGACAACATCATCCTGCATCCTATTCAGTGTGGTTCCTCTCCTTTCTCGCAAAAGTAATGCAAAGTCAGGTTCGAAAGCTCTCGTAAAGGTCACTTTGGCTGAGGGTTCGGAAGGTTTGACAACGGCTGGAATTTTGTTATACAGTTTGTTAAATCTCAGAATAAATTCCATTATTGTTTCTGAGTTTTTCTTCCTTAGTGACCCAAATTCGGTAAGGTAGTATAGGTGATCCTTTCGCTCTCCCCATTGTCTGAGGAAAGCGTCTTCCAAAGCGTTATATGTTCGGATAGAAGCTGCAGGAAGACTCCGAAACCAAGTTCGGACCTATCCTTCGAAGGTTTGGACAAGTAATCTTGAATAGACATCCTCGTGCTCGATTCCGCATATGTCTGCGAACTGGTCAAAGAAGTTTATATGCTCGACTGTGGTTAGGTCTCCCTCCCCAGTAAACTTAGGAAGATTTTTGATATAGTTGTCGGGTAAATCATGGAGGTGAGCAGGTAAAACTAGGGGAGCGTATCTTGCTGCTACCTTTGCAAATACTCCGGGAGGAGGGACATTTGGATTTCCTCCACCTCCTCCTCCAATGCCTGCCATCGACTTGGGGTTAACAAATGGTGGGGTAGCAAACTCTTTTGAATCAGGAGAAAAAGGGAAGTTTTGATGAAGACAGGATGATATGTCAAAAGATGACGATCTCTCTAAAGGACCTTTCCCCCTGTTTATAGTTGGGAAATTTGGATGTGGTTTTGGCCTAAATTCTGAGCAGCCTAGTTCCATATCTTTGGTATCAGACAGAGGGCTGTGTGAAGTAAGAGGTTCTAAAGGGAATTTAATCTTTACAAGTGGGTTTTTATTAACCGAGGAAATAGCCTCTAACGAGCCTCTCGCTTTTAAGATTTTCTCGGGATTATTAACAGGTGCAATAAGCTTGTCACCCGGGTTTTGTCTGGTATGCCTTCTACTAGACGCCAGTTTGCGTTTTAGTGGAGTCGCCAAGTGAAAGATTTAAAATCCTTAAAATCATGTGCACTCTATGTTCACTATCAAAGAGTAGAACCTATCTACGAAATATTTTGTCATTCTCCCAGGGAAAAGATTTCGTAACTTCGTTCCCCGGCAACGGCGCCAGAAAGATGTTGTTCCTAAGTCTGCACTAAGGTTTAGAGTACAGTGTCAAGGCATCCGAAGGTGTGTTAAGGATGTATACAAGAATAAAGTTACTTTCGATGTGGGAAACTAAGGAAGATTTCTACGTTCCCTACGTCTAGCTTCCAACTTCTCTTGAGCAGTTATATCTCGTTCAATGGCTGCCCATGAACGTTCAAGTTCTTCATGGGTGTTAGCAGTTATGAGTATTGTATCGAAAAGATTTAACGCGATATGATTCTGATTGGGAAGTCCATGTTGAATATTCAGTTGAATAGCTACAGGGACAGTCATTGAGAAAACATCGCAGTAAGAAATGATTTAACGAGAGGTTTCGACGTTGTTCAATTTGGTTGAAGTGAAGAGAAACTTGTGCACTAAGAATGAAATAAAAACACAAATTGAAGGCCTTTTCCTGTAACTGTGTTACTTTAATTAAAAGATCGGCAGGGGAGAAAAACATTTAACAGTGGATAATAAAAGGATCTGTTCAACAGAAAAATCGTACATACATAAAAGAAGAAACTAACACAGACAGAATTGATATAACGTAAATAAATATACAATTCTGTAAATGTAAATTGGTCTTACACCCGCTAAAGCTGGTGCAGAGGAAAGACAAGGAACAATTACAGAATGACAAAACTCCTTTCACTATAGTAGTGATATTACTAAATTATAGTGACATATATCAATTATGTAGAGCAAAATGAAAAGAAACAATAAAACACAACGAAACAAACTTGCAACACAATCGTGACGGGATTAGGAATCTCCAAATTTTGCTTGTATTAACTTCCTTCATGCAAAAACTCTATTACCATTGATACCCAAAAAGTCCAGCCTTATGTTCTTCTTTCTCTGTTCTATTTATACAAAAGGGTGCCAGGAGTTTTCTTTACATGAGTTGGTGCATATGATACACTTGCCCATAAAATTAGATACAAGCTGTGGCGGTTCCGTTTGGCAGCTGTTAGGAGTGAAACCGCTCCATCTCTTGAAATCCATATTCAAAGTGCGCCAGGTGCTTGTCTCTGCATAGACTACATTTGTCCAGGAATTGGGATATGAGCTGTGACGGTTCTGCCTGACAACTGGCTTCAGCAAAATAGCAGTCTCGGGCTAATTGCGGAAGTTGATTTCCCATATATGCATCAACAATATCAAGGGTGCCAAGTTGTGTGCTGGGTTGAATTAGATGCTCATCAATTTGAGCCATCCCTGCCCTGTCCATTTTAGAGATTTCCACCAAATCTCTCTCATTTTTCTCCTTTATGTCAAGGGAAATCCACTCCATATTTATTTGCCTTAGCGTCTCTGTGTCTCCTCCATTCTCCATCCCTAATAGTTCAACGTTTATGTTTTTGAAGGTTTCTTTGAGTGAATTCGTCACTTTTGGTGCCTGCTCCTTGCTCAAAGCAATATCATGCTCCCAGTTCTTTAACAAAATATTTCCCCTTGTCTATTTGGCAATGGAAAGCCCGGGGGTTCCTGCCGAAAACCTGTTATTGGTAGCTATCACTGCTTCCTGGAAGATGACCCGAGCAACTTCTGCATTTCTTTCCTTGACAATAAGATTCTCAAAAATCTGATTCATCAACAAGCAATCCTTTCAAAACTCCCCGATTTTGTTTAGTAGGCTCTGTTGAGCAGAAGAGACCCTGCTCCGAATGTCGATTGCTCGAGATTTGACAATCTCGATGTCAATCACCTTGCTTTCTGTGACCTCTAATTGAGCCTGTAATTGTGTGATCGTATCCCTCTGGTGGCCGAACTACACCCGACCATCTCGGATGACTGAATTTTCCTTCTCCAGCTTGGTCTTGAGGACCTCGATCTCTTTCCTATCGGCCAATTGGGCCAGCTCTATTGCTCCACTCGCTTGACTTTTAGCATCTTCGACAGCTGAAGCTATTCGAGCTTCAAGAGTCTTGATTAACCGATTCTTTGCTTTAAGCTGATTTTTTAATGCCGCGACTGAGAATTGATTTGTTGTTGCGTACGCTCCCAGCATTCCTGCAATCTCTGTGGCAAATTCATCTTTCTTTTTTTTCCTCCCATCATTTATCACTTTGTACTTTTTGATAGTAGACTCTTTCTCCTGATGAAATTCCTGCTTAACTACAACTTTTCTTTTTTTATCAAAAAAGAATTCATTAGGAGGGAGTTCCTCTGCCCTTATTGGTCTCAGCTCTTCGCTAAAAATCCACCCTTCCTGTACGTTTCCTTGCACCGACTGCAAGGGTGTGACAGAGGTGATGGGCTGCCCAATCTGTTTCGCAGCCTTCCCTGGTGTACTGAGTGGATCTTGCTCTTTCGGGGGATCGGAGGTCTTCGTCCCCGTCTCCAGATTCTGAGTTTCCGGTGGGTTTGTGTCTTTTATTTCCACCTCCGGATTCTGCTCCTTAGGAGGATCAGCAGCCTCTTTTTCTATATTGGGATTCTCCTCCCGCTCAGGACTTTTTTCCCGCTCTCCTTCTTGATGTTTTTCGGGGTTAGATGTTTGCCCCACAGAACTTTTGGCTTATTTTTCTTTGTCTTTGGGAAGTGCCAAACCTCCCAGCACCACGGGGAGACATCGCTTCCTGTTCACCTAGAATTTTAAGACAGAATCCCTGTCTTCGGCCTCTAGGGATTCGATTCGGAATTGCACTTCCGAATAGGATCTGGTGCCTCGAAAAACATCATCTGAAGGCGAGGATTCATGTTCGAACCTCTTTAAACCACAATTTCCTAAATGAGTACTTACGATCCTCTATGGATCATGCCTTTTATATTCAATATAGGCCAAATTTAAGCCTTCTAAAGCTGCAGCTTCAGCCTTAGCATGTCCGAAATCGAGCAGGGAATATGAATTAAGCCGGATAGGGAAAGACGGCCATACCTTCTTTGTTGATTCTTTTAGTTCTTTGCTCACGCCGCCGATTACTGTCTGCCGAGAAATCTCACGACATGTTAGTTTATCGGGGATAAATTGTGGGAGCACTAGAGGAGGAATAGCAGCTCCGAATACTCTCAAATAAGAGAATTCTTCTTCCACGTACCAGTCTGTGATCTGGCTCAGATTCGCAGCAATGCCATTCGAGATGCGGGGTGGCAAAAGGCCAAAAATAGTGACATGCAGGGGCACCATCACCCAATTAAAAATTTCATAAATAAACTCATTCGCATTATTTTCCCACAGTTTATCGTGGTACTCATGCACAATTTTTTCTCCGTATCGACTCCAAGCCCAATTCATCAAAGGAAAAGGCGTCAGGGAACATATCGCGTCCATGATATACACGGACATGTAGAATCTGGATGGCTTCCCGGCTGCCTTCTACTCCTGGTACTCGATGATTTTGTTGAACAAATTATCAGAGAGTATTTTTGCCCAATTGAATGAGGAACCTTCGGCTACCTGAAAAATGAGGGGTACCCACTGGACGAAAAAATGAGCGGTGTCCTCCGATCCGAAAAGCCGACAAGTCATCATGGCCACATACTTGTAGTTTGGTTCCAACGAAGAAATCGAATACACACCTTCGTTGTTCACCCTGAATGTGGAGGGATGAGATACCCAATCCTTTATCAAGCCTGGCATAGTCTTGTCAAATTCTTTGCACTCCTTCTCTTTGAATTCTGCGAAGAATTCTTGGCCAAATGTGTATTCAGAGGTCGCTGGGAGCTTGTACATAGACTGGATATGCTCGGGCCTAAAAGTCCCAATTATGGCCTGTTTGTCATTTAGAATAGTTCTGGAAGGCAGGTCGACGTGATCCAACGCCCATCAGATCATATCGTAATATGGGAGCAACCGAGGTCTGGTTGCCACCAAGTGCATTTTCGACTGAACAATTATCTTGTATCTAGTGTTCATGTCGGCCTTCACAACATCATATTTATAGTTATCAGAATCTGAACAGTTCACTAACTCTGATTGCAGGATATTTGTAATAGAAGACCAGGTAGATACTGAGCCGTCTGTCCGAGGTGAAGTATCCGAGACGTTGTCTGAACCTTGTGCAGCGACTTCGACATTTGCTTTAGCTCCTCTCCTTGGTGCCATAGCTGAAGCTGGTGTTTTCGTTCTTCTGTGATAAACCTGCATATACATACAGAGGCTTGTTCACTTGGAGAAATCTTGCTCTATACACGTAACAAGAAATGTTTTCTTTTTAACAAATAAAACAAAGTCTCGTATATATTTTGAAAACCATGTACCTTTTCATCAGTCCGTCAAATCGTGAATAAAACCAGATTAATTGAAAAAATCCGATCTTATTTTCATCGTGGATTTACCCTAATTTCTCATTAATGTCATGAATATTGGGCGGCTTGACAGACACTCAAGTTATGGAGAGTAAATGAATAAACACCTCGTGGAATGTTCCAACCTTGAAACGTGGGACGTAATCCGTTTGATTTTAAAAGTTTCCAATCTTAATGACTTATAGCTTTCCTCGTTTTTCGTCATCTCGTGAATTTCCCTTTAACGTTTTGATTTTATAACTCGTGAAACTGCGAGTTCCGATATTAGCATTAATTAACAATAATCTTGATGTGGTGGATCCTTAATTATATGATTAACTTAATCGCCAGATCGTGACTCGGGAGCTTGAAGGCAAAATTTTAGGAGATTGATACGCCGAGTCGCGATATTGCGATACGACGATAATTAAGGCTCAATATAATTATGTCGCAACTTCGCGAATCGGAGTTTTGGACACTTCAACTTTATGAAAGAAAATGCCGAGAGGCGATGTGCCAAGAACCGAGTTTAACTATGGTTAGTTTTTTACTCCTGGTTCTTGACTATGGTTATTTAAAAATTATCGCGTTCTCGGCTCTCGGGGTTGAGAAAACAAAAATTTAGGGTCGAGAAATGCCGAGGCGGGAAACCCCGACGATGTCTAATCAAGGGTTAAAGGTCTTATACTATTCTTTCCTTGGACGAAAATTAGAACCGAGTTCGTATTCTCACGACTCGGGACTTGTGAATTCAAGAAATAAGGTGTCCGACTTGCGAGATCGTGAAACTTGAAAAATCCTAAGGACAAACATACTAGCGAAAAACAGACCCTTTGTAAGTGACAAAGCATTACTATTCAGGCAACACAAGTTTTTTCAGAGTTTTATGACTTCGGAAGGAAAGGGAAAAGAAAAACAACTCTAGATCTCAAGTATTAGAATATTCAAAATTGTGTGAGGCGAAAAACAAGGGCGGCTCCAACACTCTCAATGAACCAGGTGGCTTTGTCAGCTTCAGTTGGAGTAGGATATGATTCGATCGAGGTGACCTCAAGGGGAAGTGCAACATCTATGGGACCCAATGGCTGGAATCCCAACCCCACCTAAAAGGGGCTGTGGCTAGTTGAGCTATGCAGGGCTCGGTTGTAGCTATGTTGGACATAGGGAAGGCTCTTATCCCATGTACGAGGGTTATTTTAATTATACATGTGAAGGATATGCACAATCATTCGATTTATGACCTCAGTTTATCCATCTGTCTGGGGGTGGAAGGCCATGGATTTGGTGAGCTTGGTGTCCAGCAGTGACCAGAGGCTTGACCAAATTGTGCTGAGAAATCAATTGTCTCGATCTGAGAGAATAGTTTGTGGGATTCCAAAATGTACCCATACTCGTTCAAAGAAGAGCTTGGTAGTGGCCTCTGTTGTGATGTTATTCTTTTGTTAAGGTCCTAACCCACACATAGGTAGATCAATGTATTCAGATGTAATAAAGGTCAATATTAATAAGGCATTTCAATAAAATAGAATAAGGCAAATGTAAGAAGACCTAATAGAAACTTCCGCTTCTAGAAGGATCTTCCTCTCTTAATAGTCATATTTAGTATAAATAAGGGTCGAGGGTATGAGAACCCTAGCTTGGATATTATTGTAACAGAGCGTTGCTCGACTGGAGGTTGCCCCCTCAAAGAGGCTTGTGAACATTGCTTTCTGAATCAAAGTGCTATTTCTATTGCTATTTCGTATGTCATTTCTTTGTATTGTGAAGATTATGATGGATATTTTATTGTTATTCTACCATTTCTAGCATTTTATTTCTGTTCTGCATATTTTATATATCTGGTATCTTGCAAGTGGTATTAGAGCACTTTCCTTGGCAGAAATTGTGGGTATTTTTTTTCAGGGTAGAGATGTATTCCGGCATCTTTAAGCCACAGAGATCTATCGTTACATGCATAAACCTGCGGTCGAGGGATTCATACATGCAGGAAATACAAGTGGTTCTTAAGTGCACATCTGTTGGCCACCCTTGTAACCCCTGTTGGTACCCCTTCAAGTGGTAGCACATCAGACAACACCTGTGTATGGATTGGCCAAGATTCCCTGAAGCCCTCTTTAGATAAACCTATCGGCCATCGGAATTCTATAGTGTCACCGAGAACAACACTCAGGAAGATACTCTCTAGTACCTGGGTAGTCGGGTAGTACGGCTAAGGGTATAGTCTATCCTCCTTAGTTAGTGCCCTGAGATATTGGGCTGAGTACTACTATTGGACCCCGCACGTATATCAGAGAGCTATAGCATAGGGCAAACCCTTGTTTGTAGAACCCTTGAATACCTAACCCTTGGGGAACATAAATATAAACATAAACAAATTAAATTGGCAAGATCTATTGCCACGCATCTATGTTCGGGTTGCTAAGTAAATACTCTCTGGTTCAGAATTTGGGGATTTCAGCACTGCAGCATTCTTCAGACCAAAGTATAACTCCGCAGCTGTTAAAAAAAAGTCTGGAAATTTATTCACCATTATTTGAGACCTATTCCATTAGATTCATCTCTTCTCCCTTATCACATTCATCCATATCATTTTCTGCAAAAATTTCTAACCCCACCCACTCCCTTTTCAGTTCACCCATCCTCATGGCCCATACCCATAGCCAAGAACTAGAGTCTCGCTTCAATACCTTGCAATCTCGTTTTCTCAAGACCCAACAAGAAGTGCAACAACTCAGTGATACTATTGTCTCCCGTGATGCATCCATAAATGCATCCGTAAATGTAGCCGTGCAATCCGCAATGGCGGAATTCAAACACGAACTGACCAACTAGCTTGAATCTATCTTTGCATCACTCTGCACCAAACTCAAGATCCCTACCGATGACTCTTTTCCTGATGCACATAAAAAGACTGAAGGTGAAATTTCTTCCCATTCCTTTCAACCCAATCACTTTCAACAGGACATATGCCTTCCATGGGTGGATGTAACCAAATTTGATGGCTCGGACCCCACTAGTTGGGTCACCCAAATGGAACATTATTTCTCTCTCTACAACATTACAAATGACTTGGCCAAACTCCGGTATGGTGTTCTCCATCTAGATCAAGAATGCTGGCAATGGTGGCAAAGGAGAAAAACTTCCCGTCAAGGGTATATTGCTTGGACCCAATTTGTGGCTAAGCTTTATGAACGCTTTGACACTGACACCAACCATTTGGGCCATTTGAAAAAATTGAAGCAATTAGGAATAGTAGAAGACTTCATAGCTGCATTTGAGCGTCTTTCTTTTCGAGCAGAGGGCATGACTGATGCCTTCTTTCGAGAGTGTTTTATCAGTGGCCTCAAGGAGGAGATTCGGGCCCATGTCCTCATGGCTCGACCTACAACTTGGGTGGAGGCTACCAAAAAAGCTAAAGAAGCACAACAAATTCTTTCCTCTCAAAACCATAAGCCTTCCTTTATCTCTCGCCCTAAACCAGTAAACCCCACTACTCCCTCTGCCCCATTAAAAATCCAAAAGTTGACTAGGGATGAAATGGAGGAACGCCAACTCAAAGGCCTTTGTTATAATTGTGATGACAAATATTTCCCAGGCCACAAATGTAAGGAACAAAATCTTTTTATGGCCATCTCTGAGGATATTCTGGAAGAAGATGTTGACACTCCCCTTGTGCCCGAGTCACCAGAAATCACTGACATAAACCCTCCCTCTGACCGTCCCGAAGTGGAACCGATCATTTCCCTCAATGCTCTCACTGGCTTCTCTACCCCCCAAACCCTCAAGTTAATCAGTTACATATCAAGCACCGAAAGGTCATCATTCTGGTTGATAGTGGCAACACCCACAATTTTATTCATCGTCGTATTGCCCAAGAAACCCATTGTTACATCCATGCTGCCAACAATTTCCAAATCATGATTGCCAATGGTGGTTCTATGAAATATGGCGGTTGTGCGTCTCCAAATCGATGACTACCACCTAAAATCCCATATGTTTGCTATTGACATGGGCAGTTGCAACATTGTGTTGGGTGCAGACTGGCTAAGGACTTTTGTTGATTAAGGTTGGTTGTCATTGATGTCAAGCCTTGAAGAAAGACCCATAGCACAAAGTTTTGGGTAATGGACCCAATAGTGTTTGATGTAAATATGA
>CBVK0100852501.1:0-10555 GCA_900067695.1 Picea abies
ATGACCATGAAGACATAGTCATTCCCATGCTTGGTTGAAGGAAGACCAGACATGTAGTCCATCTCCATGGCAGGCTTGGAAGTGGCGTAGGCAGTGCATGATATGATGTACTTGCGAACATCATGTCGAAGCTTCAACCAATAAAAATGCTTTTGTAGTACCGCCACTGTCTTTTCTACACCAAAATGTATTGTTTCCCGACTGTAATGAGCTTCCCAGATCATCTTGGCACGCTCTCTTGAAGGAACACAATGATGTCTCAGACGACATAACAATCCATCCTAGAGGTGAAAGTCGGGAACTATTTTTCCGACGCTCAATGTATAATAGGTAGTAGAAAATTCAGAGTCATTATTGTATAATTGTGGCCATCTAGATGTATCATGTCCTCGTGAGTTAAGAATTTTGGTTAGCGCTGCCACCGGGGAAAACTGAGGCAATATGTGACATGGTTGGTGCTACCCTTCTTGTACTTGATATTCAAGTGGAATTGTTGTAGGTAGGTGGACCACTTCGGATGGTGGTTATTTTGTAACATTCCTTGTATCTGGATGAATTGTATAGGCCTATGATCAATGTGGATGATCATTTCCTTCCCCAGAATTTAATTCTTCCATTGTCGACATGCCTACACAATGGATTACATCTTTTTGTCATAGGTGGGGTATCTTTGAACAATATCAAATAGAGTTTCACTGTGATAGGGTACTTGATGACCATGATAAGTGAGGAATGCACCAATAGCATAATCTGAAGCATCTATCTCAATCTCAAATGTTTGTTGTAGGTCTGGAAGAATGAGAACTGGTGTTGCGCAAAGGTGGAATTTCAAATCCTTGAATTCTTTCTGTTGGGGTTTGTACCACACAAACTTGGCCTTCGCACCACCCTTGGTCACTTAGGTTAGGGCCCAAGAGATATGAGAGAACCCGAACACAAACCACCAGTAGAAGTTGGAAAGGCCCAAGAAGCTATGGAGCTCAGTCATTGTCTTCGGGGCCAACCAATCACAGATGACTTGGATCTTGGTTGGATGCACATGTATGCCCTGCTCATCCATGATGCATCCCAAATATTGGATTCTCTACATATCGAAGGAACACTTCTAAAAATTGGCATATAAATTGTGTTGTCACAAGGTTCCCAATACCTATTGAATATGCTCCAAATGTTCCTCCCAAGTTTTCTTGAAGATGAGGACGTCATCCAAATATACAAGCACAAAGGAGTTTGTGAATGGTCATAATATATCATCCATCATCCACATGAATGTGGTCAGGGAATTAGTCAAGCCGAAAGGCATGACCTACCACTCAAAGAAGCCTTCTTTAGAATTGAAAGTTGTCTTCCACACATCATTTTTCTCAATTGACACATGGTGGTAGCCTGACTTCATATAAATCTTACTGAAAAACTTGTCTCCCTTGAGCTAATCCAGAAGATCATCAATCTAGGGAATTGGGTACCGGTTCTTGACTATGATCTTTTTCAGGGCTCTGTAATCAATATAAAGTCACCATGTCCTGTCCTTATTTTGTACCTGAACAATTGGGTTCCCATAAGGTGAGGAGCTTGGTCTGATGTGGCCCTTTAGAATTAGCTCTTGGATCTAGTGTTTGATTTCTTCATTCTTCGTAACACAATGTCTATATATAGGTTCATTAGGAAAAGGAGCATCGAGTGTTAGATCAATTGATTGCTTTACTTGACAGTGTATATGCACCCCAGTAGGAGAGGTGAATATGTCTTTGTAATCCTATATTATTCTGTCCACCTATTTTTGTTGGGAAGAGAGACCCATGTAGAGGTTTTGGCGATTGCAGTGGCCTTCCATTCACTTTATGATCAAACCATACAAACGCCAAATCTCTTAGTCTGAGAGACCACCTTTATTCACTACTTCATGGAGATCAGTGAGACCACAATATTTGGGACTGCCTCCAGTATCTTGTAGAGTTGATCTCCCAAAGTAACAATTACACTATGGGGCCTAGATTCATAAATAACACGACACTTCCACATATATGTTTTTCCTAGAAAATAATCACAAAGTTCAAGGGGGAAACATCACACAATACCTCATTTTTGAAGGGTTTGATGTCATAGTGCAAGTGACATTGTTGGCTGACGTGAATGTCTCGTCCCTGGCTAAGATAATTTATGGTTTATGGCTAAGGATGTGGTTTTTTTGTCAGGTTCAAACTCTTTACAACCTCTACTGAGATCAGGTTATTCTAGCTATCGTTGTTAATAATGAAATGGAGTGGGGCTCCCTTCACCCACATCTATGAGTGGAAAATGCGCTCCCCTTCTTCAGGCTCCTCTAATTCCTTTAGCTGGAATTTTGTGGTAGCGATGATGACACTAGGTTTTAGATCAATTATCTGTCTTCCCTTTTCTAGTTTTGAATCAGAGTCTGAGTCAACATCTAACCCTAGGGATTTTTCCTTAGCCAATAATGACTATTTGCAGCGACATTCATCAATATTGTGCCAAGGGATTTTGTGGAACTCGCACCATTTTCCAGTGTCCTTCTTCGACTTCCCATTACCCTTCTATGCTGGTGGCTTGGGATGGTTATCCTGGGGTTGGCCATCCTTTATCTATCCTTTGGAATAGGAGTTAGGGCCATTGTTACCATACTTTGGTTGTTTCATATTTGCATACCTGAACTCCCGCTTGTTCTACTACTTGAATTTATGCTCAATTTTGACAACAGATCGATAAGCATCTCTCAATAAAAAGATGTCCAGAAAATCAATTTTGGTTTGGATGTACATGTGCATAGTCGCACGGTATTTTAGGAATATATTCCACTTGGAGTATTTGTTACCCAAGTTGGTGTGCAATTTATGGAAATTATTTGTGAACTTCAACATTGTTTGGCCCCTCTCTTGGTGTAGTGTGGTCCATCTCGTGTATTGGTCATAAGAACTTCCAACGGGGTAATATTGTTCCTTTGGGGCATCAACAAAAGCCACCCAAGTGGATCATGGCCCAAAAATTACAAACTCACCCTTGATATTTTTCTCACAGTAAGTCTCCCACCAATATATGACATGGGGAAGGGCCTTAAGGAATGCAAAGGTGATATTTTCACAGTTGGAGAAATTATGGACAGAGAAATAACCCTCTAGTAGATTTAACTATTTTCTAAAGTGTTGATGTCTATATGTCCTTCAAATAAATAAATATCAAATTTAACTTGTACCTCAAAGGGCGTCGCACCTCCGAAGTGACTACTGGTTTAAGGTGCCTCCATTGTTGTCGACATACGTCAAAGGATCTCGGAGAAATTATCCATCATCTCATTCCTCTCTCATGTGAGGGATTCCTTGAGCAATAGTTTGAAAGGATATCATGTCTCATATTCCTTCTTTTATTCTGCCATGGAAGGTTTCTTGGGTGTGCAAGAATGACTATCCTCAAGAGAAACAAGCTCAAGACCCAACTTTCTATACCATGACCTCGTCGGGGACATGCACCAAGAACGACAAGGAGTAGACCGCTTTGATACCACTGATCCAGATTATTTTGGGAATGATATGAAGGAAGAAATATAATAGAGATATAAAAAATAAATACACAAAGATTTGGAAAGGAACACAATAATATAGTAAAGCTGAGATTCTATTAATGATTGTCTGAAATCCAAAAGAACGTAAAATGAAAAAGCACACAAGCTAGATATAATGGTGGTATCTTATCTATGAGAGGAGATGTTTTGGCTATTCTCATTCACAAGAATATGGTTACAATGAGGCTCTAAAGGAAATTTTAACATAAAGAAAAAATTAGAAAACCCTAAACATCCAAAACCCTAACCCTGGGAGATGAAACGCCAAAAGGTTTGTGGGCTCCGATGGGGGTAGTTAATGTGTCAACTTCCCAAGGATGTAAATTTTTCATACAAAATTCGTTTAGGGTGGTTGATACCTCATCGAAAAGGTCTATCTAAGAAAAACATATTCCGTTCTTCCTAGCATCTACCTCCAACAACATGGCATGCACTCCCGAGCCAAAAAAACGTCGTTTAGGGCTTGAAAACAACCTCGGAAGTTTGGGACCTGAAAATCTATAGAAAACCTTCCAAGATCGGAAAAATGTAATTTGAGCCAATGGAATAGGTGGGTGGCCATCAATGTCCACCTAAATCATCTGGTTCTTTGTCATTGTCATCTCTTCTCCACTCGCTCTATTGATTGCAAGTCCTGCACACTTATGCCACCAACATGCAGTCCACATAACCTCTTTAGAGTCATGGCAGTATTCTAACTTTCCAGCTCATTCCTTAAATGCTCCATGATCTCTCTTTCTACTTAAGTTAAGTATTTGAGAAGATTTCTCAAATATTCTCTTCTTGATTCTGGCATGCATGTGATATCTTCTTGATTTTGGCACGCATAGTGGAACTTTTGATTGACACACACACATTATTTCTTTCATTGCTCAATTTTTTTTGTGCGTGAAAAAACTATAGTGTGCACATTTGTGAGCATGAAAAATATTTATCCCAAAACTTTGGGTGCCAATAGGACCCCACCACTATTTCTTGGCTCATCCTTGAGTTAATGGCCTTACTTATGGTGTGACCACTACAACGAAAAAGAATTGTCTTCATGAGTTCCTTAAGGAACTCCTTGAACCAATCATCAGTTTCATCAAGGATGGCATGGAGTTGTTAGGTGAGATGAATGACTTCATTTGCATTAGTTGTCATAACCTGCATAGCTTTCAAATCCATAGTCTCCATCTTCTCTATCATGGGGGTTGATGAAAAGTTTTGAAACTATCAACTGAATATAAAATATTTGGGCCTTATCAGCCACATCATTTGCTAACTCTAAAATTGTTTGTTTCTTCTCCCTCACTGCATTGATTTCCTTTGTCTTGGTTGCAATGGTTGTCATCGCAGCTTGGTGCTTGGCCAGAGGTAGAGATGAAAAACTTCTCTTATGTTGAGTGACCTCTGCTACTACTGTGCCAACCCTATCATCAATAGGGATAAGTTCTGGTGGATTCTAAAATGGTTCCACAAAGTGAAATTGAGTTTGACCAATCCCAAAAATCCTTGAAATTGAATTATTTTGTAGCTCTAGATACTCTGGTGTTGTTTGTTGGAGTTGAGTGTGGAGTGCTAGGTTCTGTGATTCCAATGCCTAAAGATGAGATTTTATGGTCGAGATTTTAATAAAGAGGGGATGTCTCAAGCCTCCTCTGAGGTATGAGGGATTTGCACATACAAGTTGTCGACTAGGCTTAGGAGGTCATTGAAGGTGGCACTACTCTCAACATTGAGCCTTTATGTTTGCATGGTCTAAGACTTTTGTTTCATACAATTGTTGCAAGGCCTAGTGAGCATGAACCTCTTGTTGATAGTGCACATGAGTCTGGTTGTGCACTTCAATTTCTACTTTAATTTTTAGTTAAATTTGTGAATGGGCTAGAATAAGTGTATGGTGTCATTCCCCAATTTTTTAAGTAGATTAGTAATGCAATTTTGCACTGTTGGGGTAGGATTTGGTGCAAAATGGATCATTGCATTGACCACATCTGTAGAGGTGACCAATGAAGGTTTGAATCGGAGTACCCACACGTGACTACTGGAGATATGAATTGAAGTCGATGGCCAAGTTGAGCGTCTATGGAAGGAATGGCACCTGCAAGTTGGTGACAAATATCATCGAGATTATGGTGGCCTCAATTTGAATCTACTGTTGCAGAAGCAATTGTCTTTTAAGGGTAGTGACCAGAGTCATAATCGCAGGTGCCATTCATACAAGGTTCTAGGTTCTGGGTCCGTGAAGATAGTTCCTTCTATTGCAGAAATCACACCATAAGCAAGGCCATTGGCTTGAGGAGGAGCCAAGAATTATTAGTGATGGCCTGTTGGCACCCAAATGTTTTGGGTAAATATTGCGCATGTGCATAAATGTGTGCACTACAATTTTTACATGCACAACAATAGTTGTGCGATGAAGGAAATAAGGTGCATGCATGATCCAAATCGGATCCGACAAGAAACATTCTCTCTCGGTACAATATCTAAGATGATCATTATAGGTAAATTTTAAGGCTACGGATAGAGAAGGAGATCACCTTATTAATGTGAAGGGACCTGTGCCATCATGATTTATGTCCAATTTTGTATATAAGATATGTAAAGTCAGGCAATATATTATTGTATAAAATAAATAATGAGACGTTCATAAGACCTTTTCCACATGTGAGAAAGGACAAAAAAATAAATAAAATATGGAGAAGTAGACCAGAGAGGAGTTGAAGCATTGGGGATGCCTGACCTTCAAGCTATCCTTCTGGTCAACTCAACATTCTATATTATGTTTCCCAATAATGAAAATAGGGGTTCTTTGGTTGTGAATGATGTAGAGAGGTTTCCCAGATGACACTGAGGAGAATAGAGATAAACCAGAGAGACTGTAACTTTCCCACTGCTGAATAATAAAGAGCCTGGCCAAAGCCAAAATAATTTTGGTTTTCCTGTTTGGGTTTCTATGGTACATTGTGATTTGTGTGTGTGTTAGTTGTGTATAAATTCTATTGTCTATGGAATAAATTTTCTACATTCTAATTTAATGAATGGTTAATGGGGTGTACTTTCATTTAATGGCTACCTACACATGGTCTAGCAAAGAGAACTCTATGCCCATTATGGTTTGAGCTTGTCTTGTATTAACCCAGACTCCATGGGTCAGTGGACCAGTCAAACGATTCTTTATCCACACGCGTACATCCATTTAGTAGTGGAAATCAATGACCCTCCTTTCTGAGTCGTTATTTTTTTAGAAGTTGTTATTCTTGTTTTAAGAGTCTTTGGGGGTTTTCTCTCATTGCCAAAGTTTATTTTTCTTCTAGTCAGTGTTTGCACTTGGTCCATAATTCTTGTTTCCCATTGTTGACTTCTTCAAGGCATTTTCATTTGCATGTTTGTCATAAAAATTCCACTCTTTGTAATCCAGTGTTTCCTAAACATTTACTAAATGCCAAGAAATTTTTATTTGTTGTGGAAGATCCAATTCGACTTCAAAACATTTTTTTGTTGACATTGGATCACCAAAATTTCCCTTGGGAATTTTTATGTGCTATGGGTCTCTAAAAACATTCTATAAATGTTTTTACATGCCATGTGATATCGAATTCTCCCTATATACTTTCTCCTCAGTTGTTGGCTGCTAAATTTGACTTCCTAGAGTTTTCCCTTCACGAATGGTCATTGGATCCTCCCTTTAACTATTTATCTTAATCTCAGGTTGACGCATTTCCAATGGGGTTCTTTCTTAATCGATTTCCCCTTCCTCATTCGACTAAAAACCATCCAAATTCGACCCAAGTCATCCACACTTCGAATGGGGTATATTTTAATCAATTTGACTCCCTTGGTTGACTCGACTTAGGTCAACTCGAATTGGTTAACTTGCTTGGATTCTGACTCGACTTGCCTCTCTCTCATGATTCAGTTTTTCCAATTCAAATTTCTTTATTATGACTCAATTTTCTAATTCAAATTCTGGTAGTCGACTTCCTCTTCACGTGGTCAACTATACTTGACTGGTCAAGTATTTTTGGTTATCAAAAGAGAGAATAAATTGAAGTTGCAACAAAGAGTTCTCTATTGGTGAGACATATAAGATATATTCCTTCCATTTATGGATTAGATGGTATTAGAGATGAATTTTGAATTCATTTAGTGAGACTTGTATGGTAAGTACCCACATTGATTAAAAAAGAAGTGAACAAGAGTTGTTTCCATGGATAGAGTGAAGAAGGTCATCAAGAATGTCAGGGGAAAATTATGAAGGAGAAGAGGAAGAACATCACAGGGTTAGGTTGGATTGATTTGAGAAGATTTTTTCCATGTTGACATCAATGGTGTCAAAACTATTGGTAGTGAATAACAAGGAAATAGAGGCTTGTCATGAAGGCCCCAAGAAGAAAGAATATAAGCCATAAACAAAGCATAAGACCGAGTCAGATATGGGAGAGTGTAGCTACAACAAGACACATGTACCTTTCCATGTGGAGGCCAAGGTGGAAATTAAGCCATATAATGGGAAATTTGATGCTATCAGGATGAACCAATGGCTACAACAAATGGAAATATATTTTAACATGCATGAAGTAACTGGAAAACAAAAGATTTATTTTTCATGGTTTAAGCTTCAAGGCCATGCTTTGACATGGTGGGAGAGTGATGCAGTAAGAAAAGCACTAGGAAATGAGCCACCAATGAGTGATTGGGAAGTGTTCAAAAACATGATCAAATCTCAATTTTTTCCAATAGGATAGGAGGAACACCAACAAATAGTACGGTGTTACTTTAGGCAGAGACAAGGACAATCAGCGCAGGAGTTCACAACAGAGTTCAAGAAGAGAGCAATTCAGATGGGATTCTCTCTCAAAATTACATACATGTTAGTCGAGTATTTGGGAGCATTGTTACCTCAAATTCGTAGGAAACTGATGTTATTTAGACCAAAGACAATTAATGAGGTCAACATTCAAGCACAATACTTTGAGGGAGACAAGTGAAAGCTACAAACTACTCACAAGCAAGTAGAACCACAAGAGTAGCAAAGAAAGAGGAAAAAAAGAAGAACTAGAATGAGAAGAAGGTTTTGGTTGTAGCACAAGAAGAAGAAAATTCCACCCAACAATGTAAAGGTTGTGATTGAAAGGGACACACTGAGGATAATTGTTGGAAATTATACCCTGAGAAGCACCCCATTTTAAAAAAAAAAAAAAAACAATGATATCAATGTATGTTGAGGAATGGTTGGATAGCACATCAAACCTGGACGAGAATATTAACTGCACAAATATTTAGAAAAAGGTGGAATTATTTGGTTGCAACCACAAGGAGGAGAAGGTGATGGATGAACTTTTCTGTGTTAAAATCGACATGAAGAAAAGCAAGGTGGATTGTTTGTTCGATCTAGGGTCACAATTCAACTTCATCTCTGCACAATTGGTTGAGAAGATAGGTTGGACACTCAATATCATCCACATCCGTACCCCTTGGTTTGGGTAAGGAAAGGTGTGGAATTTAAAGTGAGCAAGTAGTGCAGGTTTAAGTTTTCCATCAATCAGAACTTTGCTAATGAAGTAGTTGTAGATGTGGTTCCCCTAGACATATGTGGAGTCATCTTGGGAAGTCCATAATTGTACATGAGGGATGTCATTTTTAGAAGGAGAGTGAACCAATATAGGCTAGTCAAGGATGGAAAATCTTATGCCATAAATGCACACTAGGAAAAAACTAATCTCTCTTTGATCAGTCTCATCAAGCAAGAAGAATCATGGGTAGTACAAAGAAGTGTGTCTTGTTGTTACTTAGAGTTTAGGAAAGTGACAATAATAAGGTAGAAATTTGGATATGAAGGCATCCTTGGAAGGATGTAGTGGTGAGTAGCATCAAAAACTACAACAATTGGTTGAATCCTATAGGGAAGTGTTTCAATAGCCTCGAGGATTTCACCCAAGAGAGAGGTTGAACACAAGATTCAGTTGTTTTAGGAGTCACCACTACCTAACATTGGGTTGTATAGGCAGTCCATCATTGAAGTAGATGAAGTAAAGAAGCGGTTGCAACAGTTGTTGGAGCAGGGAGTCATCAAACCCAGTACATCACCATGTGGTGAACTCATCATCATGGTGCCAAAGAAAGATGGAAGTTGAAGAATGTGCATTGAATAGTGTGCCTTGAATAAGATCACCATCAAGAATAGATATCCTTTTCCAAGGATTGATGATTTGTTGGATCAATTGCAGCAAGTCAAATTCGTCACTAAGTTGGACTTCAAATCAGGATACCACCAAGTGAGGATCAAAGTAGAAAATGCGTGGAAGACAATGTTCAAAACAAGACAAGGTTTGTATGAGTGGTTAGTAATGCCTTTCGGATTATGCAATGCACCTACAACATTTATGAGACTCATGAATGATGTGCTATGTCCCTTCATTGACTCTTTTGTAATATTATATATGGATGACATACTAATATTTAGCAACACTTGGAAAGAGCACCTCTCACATGTGACACAGGTATTAGAGACCTTGAAGAAGAACCAATTGATTTCCTACTTGCAAAATTTTTGGTTTGGAAAGACCTCTTTGATATATCTTGGACACATTATTGGAGGAGGAGAATTGAGGGTAGATCCAAAGAATATTGCAGTCATCACCCAATAGCTTATTCCCACCAATTCATTAGAGGTCAGGAGTTTCATGGGAGTAGCTCAGTATCTGAGAAAGTTCATTGTAAACTTATCCATAGTAGCAGAACCATTACATGTCATAATCACCAAAGGAAATATCTTTCATTGGGGAAAGATACAACAAAGAGAATTTGAAGACTTGAAGAAGAAAATTAGTGATGCTCCATTCTTAGCCATGCCAAACTTGCAACGAACTTTTGAGCTAGAGATTGATGCTAGTGGATATGGATTAGGAGCAATACTCATGCAAGGAGGAAGGCATGTGTGCTGCCATTCAGAGTTGTTTCATGGAGAAGTGCTTGACTATCCCATGTATGATA
>CBVK0100852502.1:0-10555 GCA_900067695.1 Picea abies
AATTGTTACATATAAGTTTGCTGCATAATAGGTTTTACTTTTGCAGGGATTTATAATCAGAAGATTGTTATGATTTCTTTTATGTCTTGTTTGTCCTGTAACAACACTTCAAGAAGCAGCATAGCTGATCATTTCTGAAAGGCTTAAGGACTAAACGGTGTGAATTTCTTCCTCCAACCAGCTTAAGAAGTCATCTTACACAGGGCGGACTTGGAGCGTTTCTAGGTCAATTAGTTAGATGTTTATTGCTTTGATTAATTAGTATAATATAAATGATAGTTTAGTTAGATTTATATTACATTGTTTAATTTCAGTAAACATTTTAGATCATTTAATTTCAGTAGCTTTTATTTCCTTTTCATAAAACATAAAAGATAAAAAAGAAATCCTTGGTTGTCTCAGGGCAGCAAATACACATGAGTTTTGCAGGTTTTAACCAAATCTGTAGGTTGTCCATAGTGTACATTTGTGAATAAGGAATATCATAGCTGATAATTAAGTAGTTTATTTGAGTTATTATAATCATAATTAGTATCTTGTATATATAATAGTTAGTAGTTCGTAGTTAGAATTAGTGTAGTTAATTTAGTTTGTTTTATTAGTTTCTAGTTTCCTTTATTTTAGTTAGTTTCTTGTATTCAATTATAGTTTAGTTTGTTTTAGTTGGTTTAGTAAGATTTCTTAGCTCAGATCATTTCTCTTTGGTTTCCATAGGAGACCTTAGAGCGGCCAACGGAGCCGTTAAAATCGTCAGGGTGGTTCATTCCAAACGGATTGGGTTATTTAGACAACCACGGATCGGTTCCACTCTCCCAGTTGACGGACGGTCAATTTCGCCCGTCAACAAATGGCGCTAGAAGAAGGGACAAACTAAATTGATGGAACGAGGTGGTCGCAAGACTCCTCCCCCCCCTAATCGCTCCCCTATGGTGACTAGAAGCTGTTCATTCGATAGTATCCCCTCTCAAAGAACAACTACTTCAACCGAAGATCCTCAGATAACAGTTGAGCCAACAACCCCTAATCCTACAGGTGGTGATATACAAGAAATTTTTAGACAATCACTTATTAAATCACATAAATCCTTTGCTAGTCCTAGGCAACCAAATCGCCCGTGGGATCAACCTTTAGACTTCTCTGAAGTCAGAGAACAACTAGGTGATATAGACCTTACTGTGAATCCTATAGATCCAAACACCAATCCTGCTACAGGAGGATCTGGGATACCTCCTTCACCACCTCCCTCATCTCCTTCTTCTTCTGGAGGAGATTCCTATTCTGACGAAGGCAAATCACTGTCTCAGCCTTCTACACCCACTACCCCAATGGAAAATCAGAACAACCCTGCTAGACCTCGGTTGGACCAGGATGTCGTAGCTGTACCTGGAGACCAACACCCTTTACCTAAGAATCCAGAGAAATGGCTTCCTAAGTTTGATCCCGATTCAAAACAGATAGCTGAAGATCATATCAAAAAATTTATGTTAGCCATCAGACTCCGTAACGTAGAACATGAAGATGTTGTCTGTAGGTTGTTCCCTTATACCTTTGAGGGTAATGCATCCACTTGGTACTTTGCCCAGCAACCTCACACTATAGTATCCTGGGAAAAATTTGAGTCATGCTTTTTGGAAAAATTTGGAGATGGTAAACCTCCCGAAGTTTTAGTCATGGATCTTTCAAACTTAAAAATGAATGCAAAAGAAAAAGTTAAATATTTTAATCAAAGATTTTTAACACTTAAGAATAGAATCCCTGTAGACTCTATGCCTGCTGAGAGTCTTGTAATAGCTTACTACACTAAATATTTACATCAAAGTATAGCTATTTGGGTGAAAAGATCCAAAAAGGCCACGTTGTTAGAAGCCTTTGAAGAAGCTACTCAAATTGAAAAAGACATTCTTAGTCTCAAGGATTCTTCTAGCAATGAAACTAAGACTGTTTCTTCTTCCAAGAAAAAGATTGAAATTCTTCCCAGACCTACACAAAACAAGACACAACCTGAAAACTCTGATTTGGAAAATCTGACCAAAGTTGTACAAAAGTTATCTAATCAAGTCGTAGATTTAAAAAGGTCGACCGAGGAAGCCTATTCGAGTAAAGGACCCTACAAACCTCCTTTTCGAAAGACTTTTCCCCAAAACCGGCCTAATCCAAACCCTGAATGCTTAAACCTAGAAAGTTTGCAATGCGCACTATAGACAATTCTAGGAGCCCAAGATGACTTGATCCCTCCTGACATCCCTCAAGAAGAAGTTGAGTAGGAAACAACCCAAGAGGAAGAGTCTTCTCCAAATATCTTCGACCACCTCTCAGATAGTATCTTCTAAGCAAACTTTGAGACCGTGCACCCTTATAATACTAGGAGTAAGACCGCAAATAAACCTCTTGTCGAGAACACTACAACTTTACCTCCAAAGCCCTCTAAATCAATAGAACCTAAACAGAGTAATGCTATCCCTAAGATAGACTATGATGTTGTTGAATATCTTAAGAAATTACGGGAAAACATTTCTATTTATGAGTTGTTGAAATTTCCATTTTTGTTACAGAAGATGTTGCAAAATATTGCAGACAATGGAAAGAATGGTAATTCAAACAGTAATAAGGTTGTGCAAAGCAAAGTTCCACAGAAGACTTCCCTTAAAAACAATCCTGATCTTCAAAGCAAAGGAAGCCTTCCTATAACTCCTGTAAATAATGTAAATAACAATGTAAATAGTGTAAATAATTCAGATAAAGTAGTCGAAGAGAATGCGAGTAAGAAACCTCAAGCTACAACTCTAAGTACTCGCAAGAATGTTCCTCCTTTTCTTTTAACTTTCGAAATCTTCAACAGAAATGTGCATAACTGTATGGTTGACTCAGGAGCATCGTCAAATGTCATGCCCTGGTCAGTCTGCCAAAAGATTAATGCTGAAGTAGAACCATCTTCCTTGAAAATCATTCAACTTGATCGAACAGATGTTAAAGTGATAGGTGAGTTAAAAAATGTATTGATTATATTATCATCTAATCCTAAGGTTCATCAAGTTATTGATATAATTGTGGTGGATATTCCAGAAGTGTATGGTATGTTTTTGAGCAGGGACTGGTCAGAGCAGCTGCACGGTTACTTCGCAACGGATTGGTCTCATTTATGGCTTCCAGAAAACGGCAAGCCCAACAAGATCAGGGTGAATCATGAGCGTTACCTCAAGTTCATGGTAACAGACTTGAATGACCCCAATGAACCATACACATCTCCGACGGATTCACCTGAAGTCCAAGGGATGGATACCTATTTTGGAAATTTCATGGCTGAAATTTCACCTATCAACAATCTAGAACAGCAGTCCGAGATCTTAGCATATACGCAACCAACAACTTCTATCCAACAATCCAGTGAGCCTGATAGAAATCAAATTTGGTCTTTGTATTTTGACGGTTCCAAGTCTAAAGAAGGAGCTGGTGCAGGCTGCATCATTATTGATCCGGCAGGTAATAAAACATTATTGGCTTGTAGATTAGAATTTGAATGTACTAATAACATTGCAAAATATGAGGCTTTATTACAAGGTCTCAGAAAATCCTTAGACATGCACATTCAAAATCTAGTTGTGTTCGGCGACTCTGAGATAGTGGTTAGACAGGTGAGAAATTCTATACATTATCTTACCCCGCATCTCAAATGTTATCAGTCTGAGGTATGGAGTTTAATAAACAAATTTTCTTCTTTTAATATAAATTCCATTCCTAGATCAAATAATACTGAAGCAGATCTACTAGCTAATGTTGCCTCTAAACTTCTTCCTGCAGAAGGCTTATCCCCAAACGCATTCTCCGTGGAGCTATTGTTTCGACCATCTGTTCCAGACAATATCACGAACTGGAGAGTATTTGACGATGATCAACAGATCATTAACTTTCTTCACATGGAAGAATCCTTCCAAGGCGCTGTGATAGATGAACAAACGCATGATGACAATTTGCATGACTTTACGGTAATACCTAATCCGAAATCTTCCGAAGCTCTATCGGACATGGTAAATTCCTTACCCAAATCTGTTGCTAGCTTAGAAAAGTTTTATGATTTTGAAGATAAATTCAAAAAAAAGGTCAATTGTAAAACCAACAGTTCCTCATTAACTTATGAAAAAGTCATTTTAGGAACTAGTGAAAACCCTCAGTATATCAACTTAGGCTTGGGATGTTCTAAACAAGAAAAAACTGCTTTTGTTAAATTATTTAAAGAATTTAAAGATGTCTTTGCTTGGACTTACGAAGATCTTAAAACGTTTGATCCTAATATTATACAACATGTCATCCCAATGAAGCCCCAAACCTTGCCTTTCCAACAGAAACTGAGAAAAATGCACCCCAAGCTAGAACCGACTGTACAAAAAGAATTGAATAAACTCCTGAGTGCTAAAATAAATTTTCCTGTTAGGCATACTCAATGGGTATCCAACCTTGTCCTAGTATGGAAGAAAAATGGGGAAATTCGACTTTGTGTCGATTTCCAAAACCTCAACAAAGCGTCTGATAAAGATAATTATCCTGTCCCTCCTATGGAACAGATACTTCAACAAGTATCTAGTTCCAAGAGGCTATCTTTACTAGATGGTTTCTCTAGATACAACCAAATCTTAATGTCTCCGTCAGACCAGTTAAAAACTACCTTCCGTACCTCGTGGGGCACTTATGCTTATCGCAAAATTCCCTTTGGATTGATTAATGCCAGTGCTACCTTTCAAAGAGCAATGGATATTGCTTTCCGAGTTTTGATCAATCACTCCGTGGTAGTCTACCTAGATGATGTAACCATGTATTCTAAAAACAAGGACGATCATCTAGCTCACCTACGAGTTGTTCTGCTACGATGTCGCAAATTTGGCATCTCCTTGAACCCTAAGAAGTCCATCTTTGCAGTAGAACAGGGTAAATTACTGGGATTCATTGTGTCTAGTGATGGAATGATTATTGACCCCGACAGGACGCAAGTCATCGCTAAACTTCCCCCACCTACTTCCAAGAAGTATATGAAGTCCTTCCTTGGCCAGATCAATTTCGTGAGAAGATTCGTCCCCAGTTTCTCCGAAATGGTCAGACCTCTCCAGAACCTGATAAAGAAGGACACCCAATATCATTGGGGACCCACTGAAAACCAAGCTTTTAACGATATAAAGAAGGCCATAATTGATGCTCCGTCTCTCATGAGCCCAGATTTCTCTCAAGACTTCACACTCTATACTTTTGCCTCTGATCGTTCCTATGCCGCGGTCCTAACTCAGAAGAATGCTGAGAACAACGAAGTACCCATCGCCTTTATGAGCTCCGCTTTCAAAGGTGCTAAACTTAACTACCTAGCTGTCGATCAGCAAGCTTACACTGTCTTCAAGGCAGTTAATCATTTCCGATCTTATCTTTTCAAGTCAAGAACGAAGGCCATTGTCTCTTACCCTGCCGTTAGGAACTTGTTAGTGCAAAAAGAGTTAGGAGAGAAAAGAGCCAACTGGGTCACCTCCTTCCAAGAGTTTGACTTAGAATTCACCCCAGCTCAGATCGTGAGAGGCCAAGGGTTGTGTAAATTGGTAGTTGATTCAGAAGTTGAACAACAAGAAGTTAGTGACACATCACACCTAGAACAACATGATCATACTATGATTTGTTGTACTCAAAACCTCGTAAGTCCTTGGTATGACGACATTAGATGCTATCTCCAACATGGATCAGCACCCCGTCATCTTGACCCTGCCAAAAGAAGAGCATTGAGACTAAAGTCTGTCTCCTTTCATCTAATCAATGGTATACTGTTTCGTCAGAATTTTGATGGCATATTGATGCGTTGTCTTGAGAAAGACGAAGCAGAGAAATTCTTGCTTGAGTTGCATGTAGGAGAAGCTGGTGGTCACTTCAGTGGTGATACCACTGCTCATAAAGTCATAATAGCCGGTTACTACTGGCCAACACTCTTTAGAGACGCCCACACCTTGTGCCGAAAATGTATCATTTGTCAGAAAGCGTCAGGGTGATTGCAAAAACCAACCTTCCCTTTGCAACCCGTCACACTCGATTCTCCTTTCTAGCAATGGGGCCTTGATATCATTGGTCCTATTAACCCCCCATCCTCACAACAACACAATTATATTGTGACAACCACTGATTACTTTACTCAATGGTCTGAAGCCGCCACTCTAAGAAATGTTAACACAAGTCAGGTGATCACCTTTCTTAACTCACATATCATTACTCATTTTGGCATACCTGATTGTCTAGTATTTGATAACACTTCATACTTTTCCTCTCTTGATATGAGTAACTTTGCCTTAGAAAAAGGAATTAAGCTTAAGTGTTCCATGAGTTACTACCCTCAGGGTAACCGCTTAGCAGAATCAACCAACAAGAACTTGATCAAGATTATCAAGAGAACCGTGGCTGAAAATCACAAGAACTGGCACAACGCACTACTCAATGCACTGTGGGCTGATAGGGTAACACCCAAAGCTGCTGTAGGTAACTCTCCCTTTTTCCTCGTTTATGGCAGAGAAGCCATTTTGCCACCTCATATTCATCTTCCTTTGCTCCAATTGTCACAAAAGGTTCAAGAAGAAGAATGTCCCTCTTTAGAAAGCCATATCAATGCTCTGATGAAGTTAGAAGAGGTAAGAACCCAAGCCAAGCGTAAATTGGATCAACATCAACAACTGATTAAAAGATGGTTCGATTTTAATTCTGCTTCTGATAGAAATTTTGAAGTTGGTGATCTCGTCTTAAAGTGGGACAAACCACATGAAGGGAAGGGTGAACACACTAAATTTCAAAATTTGTGGCTTGGGCCATTTTTGATTGCTGAAAAGTTGGGTCCTAGTTCCTTTCACTTGCAGAATCTTGAAGGGCAGCTTGATACCTACCCGGTAAATGGCCAAGCCCTGAAAAGATACTTTGCCTGATTTCTATTTTTGTATATTATGTAAATATTTCCTTTTGTTTTTACTTTTTTCCTTTGTTTTCATTTTATGATTTTGATTGATCAGTTTGGTGTGTTTTGAAACTTATGCATGCTTATACACTGAGTCATTCAGACATAGATCATGGAAAAATCTCTTCGCTGAAATAACTTCTGAAATCTTGTACAAACATTAGTGATTTATATTTCTGAAAATGATATTGGAAAATGTTGTTTGAAAGAAGTTTACTAATTTCAATCTCTAAGTGAAGTTTGTTGTGATCATCTTTATCTTTTTACACTGTCCCTTTCCGTAAAGGAATGACCCAAAAAGGATGTCTCCCTATCATAGTAAGTTGTTTTAGAAATAAAACATTTCCGGAGATGAGTAAGGATAGTATTTAAAAAAAAAAAAAATATTCTGATGAGGTCTAAAAAATACGAGAAAATATCAAGATTTTTCAGCGTCACCCCGCTCAGCTATCTATAAAGAAAAACAAAATAAAAATAAGAGCTGTGGGAAGTGTTTGTAAACCCGCCAGGATACTGAACAGTTCCGCTGGTAGCGGGTAAATGCAAGCATGGCGCCAAGACAACTTCGCCGGGGTACTGAACAGGCCTGCTGACAGCGAAGCAATGTCGGGTAAATGAAAATCTGTAAAAATTATAAGAAACCTCTTTTAAAAGTCCTTTATTCTAATCTAGAGATTCTTGACAGGATAAAGACGTCCGAGTGGGTTAAATGGCAACCCTGTCGAGGCTATGGACGCCTACTGGCAGCAGTGGCCATGCCAACAGTATTGAAGATTTTATCATAAAATCATGACTTGCTGATCTTTAAGACTGTTATTGGTTTGCATCTTTTGAAACTTCGCTGGAAAAGGTAGCTGATAATGATGTAGTACAATTTTCTGGTTGTTCTTTTCAAGTCGAGTTTTTCTTTGATGTCCTGATCTGAATTCTTTTCTTCTGACAGAGATAACTGCTTCTCCCAGTGTGTCGCCATTGTTGGCAGCCAATTCATTTTTTTAATTACTCTAAAAAATATGCCTACACCCCTTGTCTCATTAAACGACAAATCATCGTCGCATTGTGCTACTAGACTTTTGTTTCATTTTTTGCGAAAATTGCAATTTGGTTTCGATTCGATTTTCACAACTGAAAGTGTGAAAATACCTCTTTCATCGTTTGAACTGTCGTCGTCTTTTATCGATTTTTCCAAAAGACACTTGACCATTGGTTTATCACATAACTACCAAAGATTTTTCAAACTTATGTCCTTTAGCATACTCTTACCTTGATTGCACATTTGGATCTATTTGATTATTAAGCCTTTGAGGATGGAGATTTACTAGTTGCAGTTTGATTCTATAAAGGTTATGATTGATTTTGGTCTTATATGCTTTGATCCTTATGGCTATGAACTCATCACTCATTAATTATATGAGATTTTGGTTGCAATGTTCTAAAAAATTTGAAATGTAAACATTTGAATGTGCAACGAATACATTGGTAAATTTATAAGGTCGATTTGAGGTATGGCAATGGTTTAAGTTTCACAAAGGTGCTTTGATTAAATCTTTTGGATTTCAATTTCATAAATCGATGCTTGGTACATTGTTTTGAGAGATGATATCACATGGAACGATCAATAGTTTCAAACTATGTATTGGCATGATTTAATTGACATTGGTTTACAACGTTTGATTGATACGATGGATCGATGGTTAGTGTTTGATATTGTGTTGGATTAAACTTAACACTTGACGCATGATTATCGCATATGGTGTTGGTTATATTTCGGATGAATGGCACGTTGATATCATTGTACACCTATCTGCTGGCCGATACATATGGTTTAAACGATTATGATTATAACTGTACTCAGTCATTAATACAATGCATGGCGGTGTTAATCCCACCACCTTCACACGCATGCAGTTAATTCCGGTCTCTTCGAGTGATGAAGCTGTCAAACCCTATCGTTTTTTGACTCTGTGCATTGTTTCGTTTAGTTCAAACCCTACCATGTACAGAAGCCATGGCTCCTGTCGTAAGGGCCGAGCCCAACGGAGGCCAAGCACTGTTGACATTTGATGGTGCGTATAGCGACCTGGAAAATCACGGGTGGCTCGCTTTCATAAGGAAGTTTGATGGCTATAACTTCACTGTGGCTCGACAATTTGCGTTATCATTTGATGGTTGTCGAGCCAAAGTTGGAGATGTCCATCTTGAAATCACTGAATAGTTTCTCAGCTTGACAACCAGCCTGCCTGTTACAGGGGAGAAATGGTCCAAAAGTTGTAAGGTAAATGATGTCCCGTGGACATTGTTATTTCAGTCTCGCACTGTGAATTCATGTGACAGAGGTTTGCCTGCAAAGATGTTGAAACCCTGTTGGTATGATCTCTTGATGATTATCAAGCAATTTGTTACTTGTGAAGGCAGGTACGGGTTCATTTTCTTGTTTCACCTGCGTTTATTAATGGTTTTTATGGGTTTCGAGCTTAGTATGCCGCACTATCTGCACCGAAGTTTGTTCAAAATGGCTAAAAGGTACACGCGTAGCCAGGCTGACACCAGCCTCTTCCATGTAGGGTTGATTAAAATGATTTTGGTTTATGAATTGGGGTTACGTCGTGATTCTTGGCATGTTTTTCTCAACCGTAATGGTTTTGAAGAATCGAATCCTCCACAGGTGGATAAGCCCATGGTGACCGAGAGCAAACCTACCCTTGTGCCTTATAGTGTTTTGCTACCCAAACCCAAACCCGACTCACCTTTGAATTCGCCTATGGCTGTGACTAAACAAACTGAAGTTCCTAAGCCTACAACCAAAAAGACTAGAGCAAAGACTGGTGCTAATACTAGAGGCAAGAAAAATGCAAGGTTGATCTCTCGCATGGCGAGGAATAAACCCAAACCCTCTGCTAAGTCAGAACCTATCGTGGTCAGCGAAGACTCTGATTCAGACATTGAACGATTTCTCGTCGAAGAGTATCCTTACTCTGAGGGCTTGTGTGGCAAACGTCCTTATGATTTCATCAAGAACTTACCTCCTTGTCTGCGGGATAACCCTGATTTTCTTGGTATTGAACCACCCCATGAAACCCTCAGGGAATCATCAAAACCCCCTTCTGTTCAAACTGTTGCTCCACCTTGTGATCAGTGTGGGTTGTGGTTAGAGAGATACTACTTGGATGTCCCAAAATTGCAATCCAAAATTCACGATTTGGAAAACCAAGTAGCAAAGCTCACTGGTCAGAATGCAAAAGAACAACCCAACGACAAGAAGCAACGAACTACGGGTTCGGTCCTGTTCAAAAATGTCGAGTCTGCTACAACAATTGTTAATTCAAAATTGACATAGTCTTATCAGCTGTGATGGTATAATTTTCACTCATTTATATTACACCCTGTGTACATATTTCACCTGCTCTGTTACATAAGCATGCTTCACTGTATATAATTTTGGTTTTGATGAATCATTTTTGTTATAGTTTAAGATTCGATTGGATTTGGCTTTAATTTAATGGATCATCGAATAGATATGATTGTCCAAATTTAGTTCGATGTCCTGTTAATAAGACAAGTTGTTATATTTAAAAAAAAAAAAAAGACTGTTGT
>CBVK0100852503.1:0-10555 GCA_900067695.1 Picea abies
CCAACTCCCTATGTTCAAGCACCCACCTGAACCTTTGAGGACACCAGTCCTCCCTAGCTCCTCCCAACCACCCTGAAATATAAATCTTTGCTATGGAAATTTATTACAGTGATATGATGTTCAACAATGGCTTACCAGACTTATCACTGTTCTGCTGCATTTCGTTGCTCTGTGCGCTATGTCCCATCACTGCATAGTTCCTCTTCTCTGCTCTTTAGCTGCTGCACTCTCCTCCTTCTTCAACCATGAATTACCTTCACCAACAACAATCACAACAACCTCCAACAGCAGCAACAACCCTTCTCTTCTTTGTACCGTGTATATATAGCTTCTGTGCATCTTGTGCATGCAATATTCTCCATTCCTCTGCATGCATACTCTGCGTCATTATCCTCCACCTCTCGAATGCTCTATCCGATCATCATCATGACTCTTCAGCTTCTCTGGTGGTTCGCCCCGCATGTCCAGCATCACTAGGTGTTATGTTGAGATTCCTCAGCCTCTCTGGCAGTTGAGACTCTTCGTCTTCTCTGTGACAGTTGAGCTCACCTTCTCTATTTCAGTTACAGCCTCAATCCCATCCAGCTGTCAATCGCCTCCACAAGTCATCTTCATTCCACTGGCAGATTCCATGTGACTCTTCTGCTCCTCTGGAAATCATACTGAAGTCTCTTCGCATCCTCTGGTAGAAACCATTAATGGTTACTAGCAGTTTTACTGTTTCGTGCAACAGTAGCCCTCTGATCTTGTTCGAATTCACCTGCACCATTGGATTAACTCTGAAGGTTATTGTCGTTATTTACCCATTTCGCACTTTCACTACGAACTTATGATCTTCATCGACCCTGATCGATGGTTCATGATCTTGATGAATCAACGGTCCTGATCTCATCGTGATCTCGCATCTCATTGTTCCTTCGATGGAGATTCTCGTCACTCTAATTCACGATAGGCGAGACTCAGATATGGAGCTTAGATCAACGATCCACATCTTTTGGTGTATTGACAGTCAGGATATTTTTGTGATCTCACATCTCGCTGATCCTTAGATGGAGGTGCTCGTAACTCCAAGTTGCAATAGGCGAAACTCTGAGATGGAGCTTTATGGTGCTCTGATCTTTCACCTCGCGTCCTCTTGATCCAACGGTCCACGATTAAATCACGATCTCACATCTCATGAATCTGGAGATGAATCATCTCGACTCTCCAAGTAGCAATCCGCGAAACTCCGAGATGGAGCTGAGATCAACGGTCCACGATATTGATGATTCTATGGTCTAGATCTCATCGTGAACTCGGATCTCACGATTCCTTCGATAAGGGTTCTTGTCACACCAAGTCGCGATCCGCGAAACTCCGATATGGTGTCCATCTGCTGACGTCACAAGTGGATTGACACGGGTTGAATACTGCCACGTGTCACTCTGATTCATGACTTACATGTGCCTGAAATGTTGAATCAGTCTGACACTTTTCATTACCTGGTTGTGCCACATGTTCCTAGCTGACGTGGTATGCTGACGTGAGTTAGATCGATGGTCCAAATCACATCTTGATATGACGGTTCAGATTCAGTCGGGATTTCACACATCGCGATTTTGACACTCTTGACGTTCAGTGTTTTTGTCACTTCAAAGTCCCGATCCACGAAACTCCGTAATGGAGTCCTATCAATGGTCCAGATCACATCTTGATCTGATGGCTGAAATTAAATCGCAATATCGCATATCGCGATTTTGGGATTCCTGTGGTTATTGTTCTTTGACATCTTCAACTCTCGATCCGTGAAACTCCGAAATGGACTGAGATTGACGGTCCAGATCAGACCTTGATTCAATGGCCGTGATTAAATCACGATTTCACAATTCTTGTTGCATTGTTTCTTTTCCCTCTCCATGTTGTGATTCATGAAACTCCAATATGGAGTTGGATCAATGGTCTAGATCTGATCTTGGTTCAACGACTGCGATTAAGTCACGATTTTGCATATCAAGAAATCATGATTTCTGTGGATGATATTACTTGACATCTCCAACTCTCGATCCCCGAAACTCCGACATGGACTAGAATCAACAGTCCAGATTCAACCTTAATCTGAAAACTGATATTAAATCGCAATTTCAGATATCGCGATTTCGAGAGGTTAGGGAACATCGTTCCTTTGACTCTCCAGTCAGCTACCTGATGATCTATCCCCACGTGTCCTGCCTCTAGATGGACGGTCCTCCTTCTTTCAGGATTTTGTGAGCCCTCTACTCCTTGCACTTTAAAGAATGTGTAGGTTCTCCTAGATCCAACGGTGGTCGGACCCTGCGCTCGGATCTAATGCCCAAGATCTATCCTCCATATCTGTGCACTCCTCTTGTCTACATTGAGATCTGACGGTCATCGGGAATTTGGGATGGGATCCAACAATCACTGACACTTCTCCTCCAAGCTTACGCATCCTCCTTACTTGGAAGAATTTCTAAGTGTCAAAGGCCTCGACCTTTGATCCTCCTTTGATCCTAAGTACGCTATCTCCCTTGAGCTTTAGCCATGAGTTAACCTCATCCCTGGTGCACACCTACGCACTGCATTTGACTCTGCACTAATTAATCCTAAGCTTACGTTGTTCCTGTTTTTCCATCGATGCACACTCTGATCCTGCCATCAATGACAAGCACATACTGCCTATAAAGCATGCCAACCATCCTCTGCAGTGTCTTCCCAAACTGCTTCTGATGCCCGTCTGTTACATTCTTCCTGCAGTGTCTTCCCAAACTGCTTCTGATGCCTGTCTGTTACATTCTCCCTATACTCATGCCATCTTCACTATTGTACTTGCCATCAATGACAAGCATACGCTACCTGTTAAACATTTTCCAACACAGTCCTACTGGTGTCCCTGTTCCACACCAGTATCATCCTCAAGTTAACCAACAACTACCATTTCTTGCGACTCTGGATCTCCCAGACTTTTCTCTGTTGACCAATGATCCTATATTGCATTATCCCTTTTGGCCAGTGATCCATGCTAAATTACCTTCCAATATTCCAAAATTTGATGGTAAACCTGGTGAAGACCCGAACAATCATGTGATGAATTTCCATTTATGGTGTTCATCAAACTCCTTAATGGACAATTCTATACGTTTGTGTCTTTTCCAGCGTACACTTACGGGCTCTACAACCAAGTTGTCTATTGAACTTCCAAGTGGTTCTTTCCAAGATTTCAACTCCCTTTCCATGTCCTTTCTCACGCACTTTCAACTACCCATTCGATACGAGTCAGGTATCGAACTCTTGAGCTCCCTTTGTCAGAATAACTCTGTGCATATATTTGATCATATTCATGAGTGGAGACAATGATGAAGGTTGATCAAAACAATCATTCATTATCGGTTATTGGCAGAATGATTTACTAAATCACTTTTACCCTCGATTGCTCAAGATGTCTCCATGGGTGGTGTAGTCACAGAGGAAGAAGCCATTGCTCAGGATCAGTACATAGATTTGGTTTATTCACAATCTGGTACTTTGTATGAGTTGATCCCAAATGCTACTCGTGCAACTACCGATCCATCTAAACCATCATCCATGTCACATGCGGATGGAGTTATCGGCTCCATCAAAACCCAATCTACTTCCCAGTCGACTAGAACAACACATCAATCTTCTTCGGCACCCGCTACCAGTTCGACCTCACTCCCCTCTACCTCCCCCCAAACTCAAATCTCTAAGGTGAATGTAGTTCAATCTGCCCCTTCACAACAATCCGAAGGTAAGAAGAAGACAAAAAATAAACCAAAGAAGAATAATAACAATTAATAACCCAAAACTCAAACTCCTCCACCTACTACCAAAAAGCAACCATAACGTAAACCGAAATTCCCATGTCTTATTTGTGGTGATGATCACTACACTCGAGACTTTCCACATCATGATGAAGTGGCCAAACGTTTTAAGGGGAATTCCCAACCCACCGTGCTTACTTATCATTTTCCTCAACAACAATCTATGGTTTTTCAAACCCCCTCTCTAGGGGGAATTTCTAAACACCCTTCTCATGATGAAGCCTTGACAAGTGCCCATATTTACCTATTTAATGGGATTGATTTAACCACCCTCTCTACTACCTACAACATGCCAGTTAAACCTGATAAAGGAAAGGTCTCTAATGGTACTTTACTGGATCCATCACCATCCTTCGTTAGTCCTCCATCTATTAGTCCTTTGTATGGATCACTTTAGATAGAGAAACCTACGTTCGACTCTATATTATGCCTTCCTAAGAGAACTGTCCACAAATCTACCTTTAATCCTAGTTCACATGCCTCCTAGAACTACAACATTGTTGAAGATTTGGCTCAAGCACCGTGTGCTATGTCCACGTTAGAAGTTATACAACACTGCCCAAGTCAATGTAGAACGCTCTTGGCTATTATTGGTGATTTTTATCTTGAGTCGTCCAACAATATTATGTTTAACCTGGACAATTTTACGTCTCGACTCTCTCACCAACTTGTTTTCCAAATTGATGTTGTTGTTCACAATCAACAAATTCACCACACCATCTTGGTCGAGGGAGCCTCTACTTGTGTCATGTCTTTAGCATGTTGGAAAGGTTTAAAATCACCCACAATTAAAAAATCCCCAACGATGTTGTGCGCATTCGATGGGCGAGGTTTTCATCCCCATGGTCTTTTGCAGTCCCTGTCCATCCAGTTGGGCAGAAAAACCGTCTCTATTGACATCGAGGTGGTCGATGCTCCCCTCGATTACAACTTATTACTTGAAAGAAGTTGGTTTTATGCTATGACTGTCGTTTCTTCGTCGGTGTTTCGATGTGTACAATTTACTCATCAGGGAAAAATTGTCACTATCGATCAGTTAGATTTCTGTACACCGGACGCTCATGCTCCCGCTACCAACAATATTCCTTTCTTGGGAGATCACAAGATCACGCATGAAAGTGTTGGTGTACGATTGTTAAAATATTCTACCCTTATGGGTGCCTTCCCTACACCACTCCCTCCTACCACGCATCATATTGCCACAGTCAATATGACCTCGACTACGACTTATCAGTCTTTAGAATCATCTGATCCTTGGATTGTATCTAGTCCTCTAGAGTTCGATGCACTAGGTGACAGCATGCCAATTAGTCCAGTCGAGGCTTCATACATTGCTATTCAATCAGCCTCTCCCTCCTCGGATGACCAACATCTCTTGGAACCCGACACCTACTCGATGCCATCTTGGTTAAATTCCTTGACATATGCCTTTGACTACATTTATCAAATATTTCCGTCTGACGAATCTATTATGGAAATGATTGGCATTGACGACATACCTTGGGATGATAACCATCATTGATCCTCTTTTCTTCCACCTCTTGATGAAATATAGGAAGATATACACTCTATCTTTCCCTCCGATGTTGTCAGCTTTCCACAATCACACATACTTACACAAGATACTATTTATGAGGGGAATTTAGGAAAAAATACCTCTATGATTGTTATTGACATTTCAATCAAGGAAGGTGTCATGGAAAATATTAATCTCAGTGTTAATTGTTCGCCCGAGGAAGTGGTTTCTTATGCTTCTTTATTTAAAGAATTCTGTGATGTCTTCGCTTGGAGCTCCAAGGAAATGCCAGGGATCGATCCTTCTATCATTGTGCATGAGATTAAAACTTACCCAGGTGTAAAACCTATTCGACAGAAACTCCACCCAATCCATCCTAAGAAGACCACAACTATTAAGGCAGAAGTTGAGAAATTATTGAAATCTGGCTTCATCTATCCTGTCCCTTTGACATAATGGGTTTCAAATAATGTTTTGGTCACTAATAAGCAAGGGACCATTCATGTCTGCGTTGATTATAGGGACCTCAATAAGGCTTGTCTGAAAGACAACTACCCTACACCCTTCATTGACCAGATCATTGATAATTTCACAGGTAGTGTGATTTTCTCTTTCGTGGATGGTTTCTCAGGGTACAACCAGATTGACATTTTACCCACTGATCAGCATAAGACAAACTTCATCTTCCCATGGGGAACTTTCACCTATCGAAAACTACCATTTGGCCTCAAAAATGATGGTGCCACATTCCAGCGAGCCATGTCAAATGCTTTCCACGATATCAAACGTATTGTATAACCTTACCTCGACGATTTACCTGCCCATTCATCCAGTCGATCAGACCATTTTTGTCATCTACGTGCTATTTTCTTCGATGTCAGTTCTGCAACATTCATTTGAACCCACATACATGTATCTTTGCTGTGAAATCAGGTCGACTCCTTGACTTCGTTGTTTCCAAGGACGGGATTCAGGTGGATCCCTTAAAAATTAAAGCTATCCTTACTTTACCTCCACCTAATAATTTGACACAACCTCCAATGTTTGCAGGGGTAAGCATACTTTCTTCGCCGTTTAATTTGTAACTACGCTAATATTACCAAAGGATTTATGCGATTGTTGCATAAATACACCCCTTTCATCTGGGATGACACAACTCAATGATATTTTGATGCTCTTAAGCATGCATTGACCAACGCACCTCTGTTGCATCCTCCAAATTATATGAAGGACTATATCCTTTACTTAGAAGCCTCTACTTCCACTATTTCTATGGTGATAATTCAAGAGGACCCTATCGGTGAGGAACATGTGATATGTTATTTGAGAAAAATTCTATCTGGTCCAGAGCTCCGATATTCACATGTTAAAAAGTTGGCTCTGGCAGTCATCATCGCTGTCCAGAGATTTCGTCATTACAATTTTCTACGAACCACCACAATCATCGTAGAATCTAACCCCATATATCACATTCTGAAATGTCAAGTTCTTGGGGAAAAATATTCCAAATGGATCATCATCCTTCAGGAATTCGATCTTGAGTTTGCTAAGTCCAAAGCTAAAAAATACTTGGTGTTTGTGGAGCTTATCTGCGACCTTCCCCATGCTGATGAAGATACTAAGCCCAAATATTCTCTCCCCAATGAGACTTTGTTCCTCATTAGCATGTCCGATCCTTTGTATGGAGATATCCTTCTTTATCTCCAAACCCAATGTTTTCAACCCGATATCTCTCATGAAGAGTGACGTCGTATTCGCCATCATTCTTACTGCTACCTTATCACCGGTGACACTTTATATCGCCATGGTATTGATACTATTCTATGACAATGTTTGACTCATGAAGAGGCTGAACATGTTCTTAATGACTGTCACCTTGGAGCCTGTGGTGGTCATCTTTCTAGGATGGCTACAACTCAGAAAAACTTACGTGCCAACTAATTTTTTCCCTCTATTTTCAAAGATTGTATTGAAGCAGACAAAAAATGCCCACCCTGCCAAGTTTTTCACAAAAAGGCACGCACCCACCCCACTCCGTTGCATCCCATTATTTCCCTCAACCCCTTTGCCAAATGGGGAATTGATTTCATGCAGTGTAATCCTACCTCAGTCGGGGGGCATGGTTATATCATCATGGCCGTCCATTACTTCACAAAATGGGTTGAGGCTATGCCTACCTTTCTGAATTATGGCCATACTACAACTCTTTTCTTCTTCAACCACATCATCACTCGCTTTGGTGTTCCACATGCCATTGTCACTGATCATGGTTCACACTTTCAAAACAAGATGATGATTGAGTTGCATGCCAAGTTGGGTTTTCTCTATGAGAACTCATCCCTGTACTATCCTCATGAAAGTGGACAAGTTGAAGCAATCAACAAGGTCCTTAAAACCATGATTCAACATATGGTAGGGGAAAACAAGACATCTTGGCATCTACAACTTTTATCTGCTCTCTGGGCACACTGTACTTTAGTGAAAACTGCTACTGGATTCACTCCTTTCCAGTTAGTATATGGCATAGAAGTTTTTTTACCTATCGAGTGCGAAATTCCCTCGTTGAAACTCAAAGTAGAACTCCTACCTCACACTTCTACTGAAGAAGAACAATTCTTAAACCTAACCAGGTTGGATGAAACACATCGTGATGTCGCTCTCGTTAATGAGAGATATCAAAAGCGAATCAAGAATCAATATGACAAATCCATCCACCCTCATACTTTTGCAGAAGGAGACCTAGTCCTCATTTATGACTAGGCTCATGATAAGTTAGGGATAGACAAGTTAGAACCTCTATGGCATGGTCCTTACATCATGAAACGTGTTTTACATAGAGGCGCCTATGAGCTAGTTGACTACGACGAAATCTCCTTGGGTGAGCCCCAAAACGAGCTTTACCTTAAGAAGTACTATGCATAGAACATCTAGCATGCATTCTTTGTACACTATTGTATTTTTAGTTTGGTGTGTCTTTTCTCTTATGTGAACGAGTTTTTCCTTAGCTGCTTATACTTTGTCTTGTGTTTGCGTGCGTAGATGACATCTTCCTTTCCTATCTTTTTCGGGTTTGTGGATGGCGCTAGTCGACACACCCAGAACACTGCTTCTGCAGCTTGGGTCATTTACCACTCTGACGAGTTGGTGAATTCAAGAGGTATCTGCTTAGGATCGACAACTAACAACATGGCAGAATATCATGCTGTCATCGAAATTTTAACCGAAGCCTCCTCCCTAGGTATATCTCATATGATCATTAACCTAGACTCTCAACTTGTGGTCTGTCAACTTAATCGAATCTATGTTATTCACAATCCTATCCTATTACATCTACATTTACGAGTTTGTCGTCTTGAAAGAATTTTTGATTTTATCGAATACAAACACATACCAAGAGAACTTAATTCAACTTCAGATTCGTTAGCCAATTACATCATGGATTAGTATCTCGCACATAGGTGAGGTTTCATAAAGGAAATAAATCATACATCACATGTAAATTAAACGCATCGCAAAAAGACATCATTATTTGCAAACATCATTTAGGAACCATAAAAACTCGGATATGTATATATATTGTTGGAAAATATTTAATAGATAGTTAACAGACATGGAATGCTTGTCATTGATGGCAATAGTGAAGATGACATGAGAACAACAAGTTTGTAATCGACAGACAAACAAAAGATAAGTTCAGAGAGGTGAATGATCGAAAGAAGCGAATGATTGAAGGCAGCGAATGAGCGAAAGTTTGAGAAGAATCTCTTGAGAAGAAGAATCTCTGATCGTTGAAAAGGGAGATAGATCTTAGCCGTTAGATCCGAGAATAGGGTCCGACCACCGTTGGATCGAGGAGAACCTGCACGATCTTTAAAGTGCAAGGAGAAGCGGGCGTAATCACAATATGCAAAATCATGATGAAATCTGAGCCGTCAGATCAAGCTTTGTTCTGGACTGTTAATTCCAGTCAATGTCGGAGTTTTGAGGATCGCATGTTGGATATATCAAAGAAACAATACAACAGGAACCCCGAAATCGCGATATGCGAATTCGCGATTTAATCGCAGCCGTTAAGTTAAGAAGTGATCTGGACCGTTGATTTTCTTCATGAAGTATTGGGGATCAGGACTTTGAAGTGACAAGAACACTTCACATCAAGGATGTCGAAATCATGATATGCGATATCGTGATTTAATCGCAGCCACTGAATAGATATCAGATCTGGACCATTGATTTAACTCCTTATCGGAGTTTCATGAATCGAGACTTTGAAGTGACAAAAACACTTGACAACAAGAATGCCGAAATTGCGATATGCAATATGGCGATTCAATCACAGTCGTTAAATCAAGCTTGAATATGTACCGTAGATGTAACTCCATATCGGAGTTTCGTGAATCGCGAATTCAAAAGGAAAAGAAACAAATGCAACAAGATTCCCGATTTCGCGATATGCAATATCGTGATTCAATCGCAGCCATTGAATTGAGAATGAATCTAGACCGTTGATTATAGCTCGTGTCGGAGTTTCGCGAATTGTGATATCAAGAGGAAAAGAAACAAATGCAACAAGAATTCCGATTTTGCGATATGTGATATCGCGATCCAATCGTAGCCATTGAAACAAGTTCATATCTGGACCGTTGGTTCAACTCCGTGTCGGAGTTTCGTGAATCGCAATATGGAGAGACAAAAGAAACAAATCAACTTGAATTACGAATTTGCGATATGCAAAATTGCGAAAGAGCCTTATGCATAAGGCTGTGGTCATAGCCCTTGGTCACGGGAAGAGAAGGAGTCGGTCCAGATAAGCTCCATTTCGGAGTTCCGGAGATCACGACATGAAGTGTCGAGACACTTGGGCACATGAATGCTGAAATGTCGAAACCCGATTTAAAAAGGCAAGAATAATAAAGGTCATCCAATGGTGCGGATAAAACTTGAATGTGATCGGAGGGTTACTGTTCTTTCTTACAGATTAACTCAGTTACGAATATGTTACGTGAAACGAAGTCATGATTGTGAATTAGTTAGCGCTTCAGTTGCTAGGACAATTGTCATATTTTTCCTAAGGAAATGGGAAGTTGAACCGCCGTGTGGGTGTATAAAAGAAAATGAGACAGACTGTGTCGAGTTGGCTATTCCGTATGTGAAAAAGAGTGAGATCGGAAGAGCGGTTCAGCAGGAATGCCGAGACCGATCT
>CBVK0100852504.1:0-10555 GCA_900067695.1 Picea abies
TGAATAATTAATGAAGAGACAACTTCCCAATGAAAGGTCATGTCTCTTCATGGAAGGGCACCCTTATGTGGGTATATAAGGCCCTCATTCTTATTGTATCTGATCATCTCATATTCATATACATTATTTAATATATTCTCCTTTATGGATTATAACATGTTGTCTTACATTGGGTATTTACCTGATGAACCGGCTTGGTTCACCACATCTACTATCTCTTCAAGAAGTCACAGAAATCCCCCTCCATTTTTTACAAGTACCCGAACCATGGATGTTTGGCCTTGTTCATGAGAGAGGTCCTCAACTTTAGATGCCATTCTCACCAACCTTCCCCCAAGCCAAACCACCAGGACAATCACATCCTTCTTCCTGGTGCTCCCATTCAACTAAGAGCACCAAGAGGCAAGCCTAAAACAGTATTGTTTCAGGTCTAGATCTGTGAGACCTTGAGGATCTCTATGCTCTCCACTAGGGAGTCACTCTACTTCTCCAAGACCCAGTCAAAGGTATCATCTCAAATCTCGAATAGTCACACCACGTAGACAAGTAGACGAGTTCCTACAAATGCCTCTTCGACTTGTAGATATATTTTATTGCTATGATCAAAAAACCCTTCAACATGTTGTTGACTTTTCAACCTTCCACCATGCTAGAGCACCAAGACAATCACATCCTTCTGCCTAGTGCTCCCATTTGACAGGAGCACCAAGAGGCAAGTGTAAAGCAATATTGTTTCCAAGTCCAAATCCATGAGACCTCGAGGGTCTGTATGCCCTCCACTAAGGAATCACTCTACTTCTCCAATACACAGTCAGATGTATCGTCTCAGATCTTGAGTAGTCACAACACATCGGCAAGTGGATGAGTTCCTACAAATGCCTCTTCGACTTGTAGATGTGTTCCGTTGGTATGACCAAAAAACCTTTCAACATGTTATTGAGTCGGCCCTCTTGTCCACTTCTCAAAGGAATTGTCTAAGTTGCCATATCCACTAGTGCTTGAGCAAAGATTTGTTGCTTCCAAATGTGATTTACTAGTGGAGTTCTGGATTGCTTTGATATCGTCACTTTTGATGTATGGCAACTATTTCTGCTTTTCTCTAAGATGAACTAATTCCTAGTCCACACTCTGTGTGTGTCCTAATACAGATTTTAAACTATTGCAACCCACAAAATTTGATAGTGTTATGTGCGAAAAAAAAAAAAAAAAATGCAGAAATATATAAGTACGGTATGAAATACAAAGTAGAAAGCTCAAGTTCCCCAACGAACTAATTCCTAGTCCACACTCTGTGTGTGTCCTAATACAGATTTTAAACTATTGCAACCCACAAAATTTGATAGTGTTATGTGAAAAAAAAAAAAAAAAAAATGCAGAAATATATAAGTACGGTATGAAATACAAAGTAGAAAGCTCAAGTTCCCCAACTATTCACTTTCAAGCTTTCTTAAAGTAATGATCAAATTCATAGTGAGGGAGTTACAATTTCAAATATCCCCTGTATGATTCCTAAGATCATATATTACTTCTACCTATCTCTACTTCTAAATAAGGACCCTTTATTTGGTTAGCACATATAATTATATAATGTTGTAATTTTTAGTCACAGGGAGTTTCAACTTTCATATAGCTAAAATGTACCATGATAATTTTGTTTATTTTACCTGGCTGCTCCGAATTGCTCTCCATTCCTCTGTAGAGTGGTAGGCAGACTTTTAATATGGATTGACCATTGCCAGAAACAGGGTGCCCAGGTGGGAGGAGATTCTCATGTAGGCGAGTTGTTTATGAAGGCACCTAAAGCTATATTTGGCAAGGCACAATCATCCTGGAGGAGTTACACAAGTGGTAAACGCATTTACTTCAGCTGATGAGGTGCATTCATATTGAGGAGTTACATCCAATGGAGAGGTGCATTAATGCTGGGAGGTTGCCAGTTTGATTTAACCTCACGATCATGCTTACACTCTTGAATTGTCGGTCCTTTAATTCAGTGTTTGCAAATCCAACATTTTGATAGGTGTTTACATGAGTTTCAGTTTCTGCTTAGGATTCAATGTTCTTTGAGTGTGAATCTAATTATCATGAAGATAAAAACTTGATAAATTTGATTTGCCTTTCCACAGTTTGATTTAACCTCACGATCATGCTTACACTCTTGAATTGTCGGTCCTTTAATTCAGTGTTTGCAAATCCAACATTTTGATAGGTGTTTACATGAGTTTCAGTTTCTGCTTAGGATTCAATGTTCTTTGAGTGTGAATCTAATTATCATGAAGATAAAAACTTGATAAATTTGATTTGCCTTTCCATTAGTCCATGTCGATCAGAAACAAATCGAACATCTCCCCTTTAAGATAATGGCCCTCCATCATCTCATCCATCAAGCAAGCGAGTTGGTCTTTTGTGTACCGCTTGCTACTTTGTTGTAGTCGTCATTGCCATCCAACCTAATATGGTTCAATGAAACAGGAAATGTCGAAACTCGACAAGTTAACTTCACTTGCCGGTTTGGCAAGTCAAACTCAAACTTTCAAAAAAGTTTCAATCAAACCTGGTAAGTTTGACCAGCATCGCCCAGTTTGACTAAAACTCAGCGAGGTCCAACAAATTCACCAACTCCTACAGATGACTCGGTCAGCAACTCTATAAGTGTGCAAAAAGAAAAAGAAAAAAAAAACGCATTCTTCACCATTCTTTGTTGTTTAAGACTGTGAGTAAGGGTTTTCAGCTGTCAAACCATGCAGTTTGGAGACCAGTTCCGTTGTTTTACTCAGACTTTTCAAACGTTTGGAGACCAAAAATATCGTTAGGAAGACCATAGGCTGCATTTTCAGCCCTTAACTTCATTTAGGCTTTTATTTTTGGCAAGGAAAATGCATTGGGAAATAGATTCAACATCAGATGACCCCTTGTACAGTTGCTATGGACCAAATTAAATAAGAACCACCTAATTCTATCGTACCGCCCTTACTCAACATTGTATAAGGCGCGATCTTATCAGAGAATAATTCACACTTATTTTTCAATCTACCCCATCCCTTGATAATGCAATTCATACCCAAATTACGTTTTTGGTGGGAATCGGGGTTAGGGTTAGGATTATCAGTCAAATTCTAAGAGTATAGGGTTAGGAGGTTTATAGAACCTGTTGAATGATCCGGCGTTTGTTGTGACCAGCGGCGAGATCTTCCAAATTGACAATCTTTCTTATGTTCATCTGCATGTCGCGGACCATTTTGAATTGAACGTCAGACTGCAGTAACGCCCTCGAAATCTCATTCAGGCAGTCGTTCAATGCTTTCTCGTCAATAATTGTGGCATTGCTCATCTGCTGGATGGCGCGGGAGATGCTCCCGCCTAGCTCTGCTAACACCATTTTCGCTCAAATTATGGCTGAAACCTCAAGGGATTTAAGTCTCCTGCGGACCGAGATCACAGAGAATTGAGCCCCAATATCTCACGACACTTCAGAGCTCACCGAGTATTCTCAAAATAAGTGTCTGAAGTGAAAAGCCTCTCCGTTTGATGTAATAATAATTCTAAATATGACCTGCTTGTCCCTCCGGAATGGGTTTTCTATGGTGTGTTAGCCAAGGTACTTGATCAATTGCTGAGGCCTTCCACTATTGAAAATCATGTGAAATATTTATTACTGCTTTTTTTAAATTATGCGAAATATTTATTTATTAATTTTTAAATAGTAACAGTAATCACACCATGGCAATTCAAGTTTTAATAAATTATTATATTTATTTAAGTGGACCTATTGGTCTAATAGTTAAGAACATGTGTTTTTTCTTATCCAATTTATTTTTTAAGGTGTAAAAGTTTTAAACAGTGCATGTAAAATTTTTTTAATTGATACTTTTATTTTTGTTGTTTTATTTTTTAACTGAACCAGTTTTATTTTTATTATTGTTATTTTTTTTTAATATGGCTTTATGTAACAATCTCCCCCATACTTAGTTGTAGAGCACCTCAAAGTAGTATTTAAGAAAAAAATTAAACATACATATTTATGGTTTAAAAAACTTTCAAAATTTTACTAATTATTAAAATACAAAGCATAAAAATTTTGTGTTATTTTTGTAAAAGTATTTAAATTTCTAAGGATTTTATATAATATATAAAAAAATGGGCTATTTTTAAAGTAAAATACTCTTTTCCTTGGCAAAACTTTGAAAAAAAAAAAAAAACATGCTAAATTAGTCCATGTGAAATTTAGCCTCTAATTTTTTCCTTCTTATCATTTTTCTGTGAGATCGGCTCTTTTCCTTGGCAAAACTTTGAAAAAAAAAAAAAAACATGCTAAATTAGTCCATGTGAAATTTAGCCTCTAATTTTTTCCTTCTTATCATTTTTCTTTGAAGTTTAGAAACCTCCAACGAACTCCACAATGAAATAGGGTGTTGGAAAATTCTTCAAAGGTCATGGGTTGAAAGAATTGGTCATCTTTGTGACACTATGAGGGTTGAAAAAGAGAAGCACTTTCTCTTAAAATGTCATGCTAACACCCACACTATATCTCAATTTTATAATATTTATTACAATATCAACCTTCCTAACATTTTAACTCACGAGAACCATGAAGCTTTAGGAACTCTTCTCTTCAATTTTTTAGAAGAGGGAAATAAAATTTTAAAGCAAACCAAGTAAATCTTTGCCTTTTTTGTTAAGGTCTCATAAACAAAACCAACTAAATCCTTAGCTTTTTTGTTAAGATCTCATAAACCAAAGTTGGTCTCGATGAACATTAATAACCATCATCATGATTATCATAGTTGGGCATAGTTGATTAGACACTCTTTGATCTTGAATTTGTGACCTCGCACATCCCCAAAACATTCAAAAACTATTATTTCCCATTTTTTTTATTAGATTTGAGTTCGTACATTGCAAAATTATAATCTTCTCAAAATTGAGTTGAAAAATACTATTTTAAATTATTTTTCTTAGCTTCTATTGGATCAAATATATTGATTTGACATTTTTTATCATTATTAATTTAAAAAAATAACTAATTTTAGGTTCATACATAGCAAAATTATAGTCGAAAAATAATTAGATTATGTTTTTAACTCTAAATGGTGAAAAGGTATCAATTTGACTTTTCAATCATTACCAATCCAAAAAATAAACTCAACCTTCATTTAATTTTCCATTGTAGTTATTTATTTCACATAAATGTAAAGTCTATTTATTGGAGGTGTTTAGGGTTGTTGGAGATGGAGTCTCTCAATGGCAGATCAAATCTAAGAGATGATTATTCATGCAGAGAGTTGGGATGTTGAGGATCTCTATATTGGATATGTGGGGTTTGGATTAGCTATGAGGGAGGTTAAGGATGTGTTGTGGTCGTCCTTAGAATTTGCCTTGGTTTTCTTTTGGCATCTTCCTATAGCATTTGAATGCCATGTTGAGAGTGTTTCTAGGAAGCTAGAGGTAATATGGAGGTTGGGGATCCAAGAAAGGATCAAATTCTTGCTAACATATTCTCTCTACTCATGTCGGGCTAGTATGTTCTTGTTAGTTGAACACTCTACTATTGATAAGAGTTAGGTAAGGGTTGGCTATTTAACATGGAAGCAAAGTTCAATGCCATTTTGATGGGAGAATTTTGTGTGCACATGTAGAATGCCAAGGGAGGAGTGGATGACTTTTGGCAGGGCCATCTGTCTCACTAAAGAGGTTAGGCATGATATCACCTCCATCTCGAGGGAGCAGCCAGGTGAAAAAAGAAACCAACCCTTCCACAAAACTCAAAAATTGTATAAAGCTACTCAATGGGAAGTGAAAATTTATGTGGATAAATCAAATAGATTATGTGGTCAACATCAAGCTTTTTCTTGAGAAAGTCAAGCGATTCTATGTGATTGGCAGCATATTATATATGAGGGTAAAGATCTTCAAAACTATTCACAAGTATAGGAACACAACATTGGTAAAGACTCCTCCATTATATTATTTATGCAATTACAAGTAGGAGTTGTTGAAGTTGGGGGGTTTTCTTCTTCCAATCTATTTTCCCATTGGGATGTAGTGAAATCAAAGGCTCCATAATCATTGGCCCAAATCCTAGCCATGTCAAGTCCATCTATAGAAGAGAAACTAGAAGAGGAGCTAGCCCTAAAGCTCAATTATTAAGGGGTAAACGAATTGTTTGAAACCCTTAAAGCATTTGTAGTAACTTACCATTTTAATGGCTTTAGGCCACGCTTAGCCAAACTATATTAGTAGATTCATACAAATTGGTCAAAACAATGTGAAATTATATTGTGTTCCAGGGGTTTTTTCATAGCTAATTTCTAAATTTATGATGATTACGAGAAAGTCCTCGATGAGGGGCCTGGGATTTGGGAAAGAGTTGATCTATTCCTTACTCCTTGGTTCCAAGATTTTGATCCCTCAATTATGGTAGTTTCCAAAATACGTATTTGGATTCAACTATCGAATATGCCTCTTCCCTTTTGGCATCCTCTAGTTGTCAAATATATTGGAAACGCATTAGGAAAATTTATGAAAGCATGTCTTGAGCAGACAAAGCAGCGTTTATTCATTTATGCACGAATCTACATAGAGATTGATAACAACAAGGGGCTTCTTGATAGACTAAATTTAAAATGGGCAAATTTTAAATGATACAATCATCGTATTATGGAAATAAAACATTTAGGTGCCAGGTTTGTCATCAAACAAGGCATCTAGAAGAAACATGTCCTCAAGCAAGAATCCACACAAAGAAGAAAAAGGGTTAAGCCTTCAAGCCCAAAAGTCGACAATCCTACAAGTCCCCACTTGAGGAAGATGAAGATTATGGGAATTATGAAAATATGTCCACTCATAGAGAAGTGAAGAATGTTAATAAAGATCGAATTTTGGAGGTACATGAAGAATGGATAATTCTGAGAGACACTTTATCCTGAGAGATGGTTGATATTGAAGTTTCAACTAGAGGAGTAAAGAGAGCTCATGAATATGAAAATTTAGATTCTGATAAGGAGCAGCATTTACTTGTAATTTTTAAAGCTCCAAAATCTAACCTTCAGTTGGTAGCAACGCGAACACCTTCATGAGGTTGGATAGAAGTTAAAAAGAAGAAAGATAAAAAGGGTTGACTTGGTTGACAGGTTGTCAAGTTTGTTTGTTGGTTTTTTAAAGGAACTGTTGATAGATAGTATAGGAAAATTCATTTTTTGAAGAAAGGCTATTGTATGTCATACAAGCACTATTCTCTGGAAAGTCATGTTCCTCTCTTTTCTCAGCCTTTTTTCTGCTAGTCAATGTATATTCTGATTTCAATTAAAAAATATCAAATATAAAGACTTTTTTCTTTTTCTTTGAAAAAAAGGTAGACTCTATTTTCTATATTGGTTATGGAATGGTGACTTGAGAGACTATTGACGGTTTAACTTATTCATTTGTTTAGCATAGTTAGGAGAGTAACCAAAGGAGGAGAGCAACATGATGGTTAATGAATAATCTAAATAGGTTTAATTGGATTATTTGTATTGACTTTTGTATTGTTGTTATGTTTATATACACATAAGAGCGTGAATCAAATTACATCTAGTATAATAGGTTCTACATAAGTTGGTCACCAGTGGACAATGGTATGTATATCAACATGTTGGTCATAAATCTAGCATGTAACATTAGTAATGTTTTCCGTCCTGCTATACATACCACTGTTAAATTTGCACATGGTTGATCAAGCAACTTCACCCATTATTGTTGATGAGTGTCAATAAGTTTTGAACAATGTGATTCGTACTAGTAAGTTTTTAATCCTTTAATTTTTTAATATTATGAATTTTATGGAACAAGTGTCAATGCTAGTTAATTTTAATTGCTTTAAGCTTTCAAAAAGAAAATACTTGCAACGTGCTTATTCATACTTTTAATATAACTTAATGTGAGTTTTAATAAATTTTTAATATAACTTAAGAAAATCTTAATATTTAAAGGTTTCAAAAACTCCTTACATGGTTTGAATTACAAATAATAAATCTTAGTATTTTTTAAATAATATGCTACTTTATAGATATTTTTTCAATAATATGTTATTTTATAGATTTTTTTAAATAAAAGAAAGTTTCCTCGTACTGTTGTTTGTAATTCTGGAAATAAACTATGTAAGGAGTTTTTGAAACTGTGTAAAGACGTTTCAAAAACTCACACAGTTTATTTCCAGAATTACAAATAACAAATCTTAATATTTTTTAAATAATATACTACTTTATAGATATTTTTAAAATAAAGAAAGTTAAATGTTTACAATTTTATCTTTTTTTCAGTTTATCATCAAGATAATCAACCTGCCCAAATATCTCTACTATTATTGGAATGTGCAATATTAACATCCAATATATGTAATTCTATTACCAAATGTTAAATAAAAAATGTCAATTTACTTTCTCATTATTTTGAAAAAAAAAATACATAAAACATTTCAAGTATAGCATTTACATATAAGATTTAAAATAAATATTATTTTGAATATTCCTTTAACCTAAAAAAAACAAGACAACCATATTGTAAAAGGAATGTAAGCGATATAAATATTAAGAATAAAAGAAAAAAAAAATAGAAAAAAAAATATTTGATTAATTAAAAATTTATTATGTATATATATTGTTTGTTTTTTTAAATGAGATTATAGAATATTTGTATTAAAAGGTGGTAAAAAATGGTAAAATATTACAAAGAATACAGGTATGTTGTTTCAAAAAATAATTAGCAACGTCATCAGATTTCCCCCTTATTATTTGACATTTTCATTCTCAGTCTTCTTGTAGCTATATAGATATTAACATGACATGGATAAAGCCTATAAAACACATTCAAAATACATATGGATTTATAGAACATTTAAGAGATTTGTTGTTGCAAATTTACCTCTTGAGGGATAGAAGACTGGTCCAAATCTTCTAGTTCCTTGAGTTGATGTCCATAATCTATTTCATTAGTTTTCTCCTCCATTTGACTTGTAGTTTCTTGAGTCGTGGAGTCTGAGATGTAATCTTTGCTTGTGTATTGAACGAAGCGCTTTATCTTATAACAATGCATTTCAATTTTTGAAATGTTTTCCTCATATGGTTCTAGAATGCTCATTATCTTGTTATATTGTTCTTGTTGTTGCCTTTCCAAATTGTGGAGAATTTTCGAGAAAGTTATAAGCGATATTCCATTACTTTGTAAGAGCTCTTCATGTCTTATCAAATCCCTGTGGATACCTCTGAGACCTCATGAATCCATGTTGTTCCAGAACTAGAAAAGAAAAACTATGTTTACTACAAAAATATAGGAAAACCAATTTGTCCAAAGAAGGACCAAAAACACTCTTATGGAATATGAGAAGAACTGCAATGAAACAAAGCCACCAATTCCAAAGAAATTCTTCAGGGTGAGAAGTCAAACTGTATGTGGAAATTTTGTATTTCACTAGAGAAACGAATCCACTGTCTAGCCAGAAAAAAGTCACAAATATCCCACAAATCAAGTTGCCATATATAGCTAACCAACAATTCAATAAAGGAGAAGACCATAATAGATAGGGAAACTACACTAAACTATCGAGATAAAAAACCCAAATAGAGGCATAGATAGTGAGCCAAAAAGAGGGGTTGAGAAAAGGTTCTGCGGGCTCCTCCCCCCACAAAAAAGGCTAGTACCCCTCCCCCCACAAAAAAGGCTAGTACCAAACTATTAAATCTGAACAAGACTAAGAGAAGACAAATTTGAAACTCCAAGAGGGCAAAGACCAAAAGGTTCTAGCACTTACCCATCATGCAGAACATTGAACCCATGTGGGAAATTGAGCATGGCCTTTCCACACCATAGACTTGCTAATTGTTCCTTGATTACAAACTAGAGAGAGGGAGTCAACACTCCAGCAATCCACCCAACATTCATAAATGTCCAAACCTCAATTGTATTAATCCCACCACTCCAGCAGAAAATAAATGTGGAGGGTATAAAATTTAATCACTCCATTATATATCTAGTGTTTCTTTGGATGAGTTGTGTGCTTGGATTTCCACCCCACTCGCTTGGTCCTTCCCTTCTTTTATAACTTGTTTCATGGTCTAGTAACGCCATGCCTAATGTATGATATCTTGAGTGATGTGATTAGGGGATATAAGAGAGAGATGAACCCCCGTTTTTTTTAAAGTTTCTTGAGTCGGGCCAGAGGTTTCTTTTCCCAGATTGTTTGTCTTGCCATGGTTTTCTCTTAAGACGTGAAAAAAAGGAAACTTTGGCCAACTTATGAGTAAGTTTTGTGATTCCATAAAGGATCAAAGCTAGTTGGGAGTCTTTCGGAGGTTCCTTGTGAGTTGAAGACTTACTAATGATCCTTACATCTTCAATGTTTATCAATTATCTTATTCCCAATCTAATGACGATCAAAAGGCCCTAAAATAAAGTGCATGCCTCCACTTGGTTGTTTGTTGCAGTTTCTAACCACCAAGCATATGTAGATTCCTAATTTTCCTCAGAGTCATTGTTATCGCACGGTTTGTAGGAAAGTTTAGAAAGCTTGAGTCAAGGGCAT
>CBVK0100852505.1:0-10555 GCA_900067695.1 Picea abies
AGAGGCACATCTTGCAGAAGAAGTCTATGTAGCCTTGCACTCCTTGTGAAGGGAGTTGTCGAAGTTGCTACCATTTGATCCATAAGGATTGCACATACCCAGGTGGGTAGAAGTGATTTCTCAAAGATTCGGAAAGTCGAGCCCAGGTTTTGATGGGTTGTGAAGTAGAGGATTCTGGAGCATCCCCAATCTCTATCACAAATGTGGTCTTCTCTTTATCTTTATCCCACCAAGTTTGTGCTAGTCCTTTTAATTGCGAGGTGGAAATCTCGAGTTTTCTTTCCTCAGTAAGGCCTGGACATGTATTGAAATAGGTGGATAGGCTTCGTATCCAAGAATACACCATTTCACCATTTGTTTTCCCATCAAACTTGGGTATTTGGATTCAAGTTTCCAATCGGAATGGATTTGGATTGTTTTGTTGTTGCATTCTGAGAAGGTCATTGAGGACAGAGGAAATATCTTGGACAAGATTTGATGTGTTGGAATCTGAGTCAACTGTCGAAGGATCTTTGTGTGGAGGCATTCTGAGGCCAGCTAAAGAGAAAAGGCACCCCTAGGTTGAAATGCTGAACAGAGGACTATGTTTTGAGAACAGAGGACTCAAAACCCTGAGGCAACAAAGCTTGAACTGGTCTAGAGGGAGAGATCTATATTGTTTTAGATTTTTGGAGCTCCTCTATGTGGCAATGGATATGTGGGCCTCCTTAGGGCTTATGAGATCTGTGGAGCTTCTTGCATAAAATGGAAACCCTGGAATGGGCAAACTCTGGATTATTTCATGAAAGTCTAGAGGGAGAGATCTGTATTGTTTTAGATCTGTGGAGCTCCTCTCTGTGGCAATGGAGATGTGGGCGCCCTTGGGGCTTATGAGATCTGTGGATCTTCTTGCATAAAATGGAAACCCTGGAATGGGCAAACTCTGGATTATTTCATGAAAACCCCCCAAACAATTTGGTTCAATCTTCAAGATCGAAAGATTTTCCATGGATATTGAGGCTCTTATACCAATTGATATGCCCAAGAAGGCAATCTACAGGAGAAGGTGACCACGCAAGCCATAGCTCATATTCTGACCAAAAACTCTCCTTAGGGGTGCAAATCTGAACAGGGGCACACCATTAGTTTGGGTCACCAAGCAAATGGGGATCTAGATCGGGGTGACCCGAGAGTGGTTAAGAGGTTTTGTAGATCTCAGAGTGACCTCCGAGGACTAGTGGGAGAATCCTAGTGCAACCATGGAAGAGGTCGCACTCACTACATTCCCACAAAGAAGAAACCAGCAAGGGCGCAAACACTAGTTGGTGCGCCCTCCCTTCTGCCTCAGAAAACTCGAAGGAAATGATTTTCTCTCTGAGAGAGTGGATAGCTAATGATATAATCTTTCTCTCAGAGGTGGAAGCATGGAAAACAGAGTCACCAGGAGGCAGCCATGAGTGAAGGTGCACTGGTTATTCTTCAGAAAACCCTAAAAAAAAGTTGTCGTGAATGTAAAATGCAAACTCAGAAAAGAAAACAACCAAGACATATAGATTCAGAAGAAAAGGTAAGAATTCTTTATTTTATTCCTGGTTGACCTTATATACCAAGAGAACCATTTATTTTACATATATTTAATTCATCATCAAAATTTGAAGAAGTGTTGCACCTACGTGATTGACTTTCGTGCCCTAGGTGGGTGTTCCCCTAGGTGGCCTCCTTGGCCCATGAGGACACTTGCGTGCAAGTGATATGGGTTATTACACTATTGGTCGTTTTGATTATGATTATGAGATATTTTGGATTTGATAATATGTTATTTTGTTGTATTTACATAGACAAGTGTTATTGAAGTCAACATCATGAGGTTTTGATAATTAAGTATGAGGCTCTGGACCATATATATGGTGTAGGTAGCAAGACCAATAGTTATTCCCTAAAGGAATCTTCTTGACTTTCGGGTCTAAGAATGACACCTTGAACCACCACAAATGACCTCTCGTTGGCATCCTTTACCTCTAAATAGGTATATAGGTACCATTATAATTTTTCAGCACTAGTTATAGGCCTTGGGGCACTAGAAATGGTTAGGGAAGGAAACATGAACCTTAGTCTCTAAAGAAATCTTATATCCATCCAAGGCCAAGAAGGATGTCTCAAACAACTAGACATGGCCACTTGAGGGTATCCTAGCCTATAGTTGGGGATGTTAGTGCCACTAGGTAGTTTTGAGTAGTAGGTATGTGTCCTAGTGTCTTGGAAATGATCTAGGGAAGAAGGTCATGCCTTAGGTCGTAATGAAATCTTTGAGGCATTCACAACTATGAAAAATCATTCCTAGAAGCACCTCACATGACCTATGGAGGGTATCCTTGGCCTCTAAGAAAGGATTTAGTGCATTCACAAGGTTTTGAGAATTAGGTATGGGTGTCAAGGGATTGATATGGCCGAGGGGGGAAACCCAATCCTTAGCTGAAGTAAAAATGTTATAGAAATCTAGGGACAAATACAATGCCTCAAACCACCACACTCAATCTCTCAAGGTTTTTGGTAGATTATAGGGCTGAAGGGTCATGAATGACACCTCAAGCCACAATAATTTATCTCTTAAGGGGATATTTGGACTTCAAGTAGGAATATGGGCATCATTAGCATATTTTGAGCACTATTATGGGTCTTGGGTCCTTGGACATAATTGAGAGAGGAAGATCATTCCTTAGTTCCACGAGGTAGATTTTAGGAATCTACAACCAACAACATCTTGAACCATCACAAAGGAAGTTCTTAGGATATCATTGGTCTCTATATGGGGATAGTCAACATTATGAGATTTTGTACATTAAGTATGAGTCTCTAGACCTTGGATGTGGTCAAGGGACCAAACCCAAGAGTTAGGCCCTAAACGAATCTTCTAGGCTTTTGGGGCCAATAATGACATATTGAACCACAAAAAATGACCTATCAAGGGCATCCTTTTCCACTAACTATGTATATAGGTACGATTATCACTTTTGAGCACTAGGTATGGGTCTTGGGGCCTTAGACATTCTAACATGAATGTGCATGTGTTTTAGAACAATTGCACACCCATGATTAGGAATGTGCAGGCATTCTAAAGAATGTGCACACTCTTGCTTAGGAACACACATACATTCTAAAGTGTGTGCATGCCCATGCTTAGGAACATACATGTGTTCTTGAAAATTCTGAGTTGGCAAGCATGCATGGTAGTTCAGGGAGCACCAAGGCTATTGGATTAGGAACATGTGCATGTTCATGTGTGTATGCATCTTTGCATGCTCCATTGCCAATTTTTCAACCATCAACTTTATGCAAGAACCCATCTCTCTCTCTATATATATATAACTCGTAAGAAAAACTGCTAAATTTCCTATGCAAGTGATTCCCAAGTTAGGAAAACTAGTAGAGCATGTTACAATTTTGCTTAATTCTAGCTGTTCCAGAGCAATATTACATAGCCATCCCAACAACCCATTCATCTTTATGATGAACAATTGCATCCTCATGAAATGGCTTCCTTTCCAATTCTTGAACACATCCATTTCAAAATTCAATTCGATCCAAATGGGAAGCTTTCACAATCTCTGATGAGCCCAAAAACACCTTCGATTCCTCAGAGCAGATCCACAAAAAACCTTCTATCCCTTTACTTTATCCATCTCAAATTGATGTAATTCATTCACTCATTTATCCACCTAGCATTATGTCCCCGAGATCAAATAAATAAGATACCAGAAACATATATGGATCTTTTACATCAATGTGAATGGAGTGAGATGATAATGGTAACTTTAGTATTGTTTGTGTGAATCTGTGTATTATACAACATTAAGCACAATGTAGTGAATCAATTATTGTCTTACTATCTTTTCATCTTGTCCATTAGATGATAGATAATTGTATCTAACTAACAGAATGCACCACACACTAAGCTAATCATTAACTCACTATATAATAGTAAATAAAATTCTAGAATAAATAATCTTGAAAAAAAATCTTTTTTTACAAATTTAAAAGACCTTGTTGAATATTGTTCCTTACCTTTTTCTTAATTTTCCATTAACCATGCACAAAAACTAAAAATATAATTCAAATTTTTAATCATCTGCTCTAAAAAATTTCAAAGTTTTAATCATTTTAAATGTCAAGACGATCGTGTCTTTTTCTTTCAGGTTCTCTATTAACCAAGGAAAGGAAAAAGACTCGGAATAAATTTCAAGGTTTGACCATTTTAAATGTATGATCATAAAAAGTGCGGAAAGAAAAATTATATATATATATATATATTGATGGATAGAAGACATAATATTACTTATTTCTTATATTTTTCCTTTGCGCTAGGAAAACTTAGCAAGGTAAGATTTTTTTATTATTAAACATCAAAATTAGCTAGCATGCCCTTATTGTGTTGGTTATATTCTATTTGTTATATTCAACTAGTGAGGCTCTTTTTCTCACACATTTTTCACCTTGGATATGAGTAATCAATGTTTATAATTGTATAACACATGTTTTCAATTTATTCGAGAGGTCAATGGAGTTGGTGAGATCTTCTGATGAACCAATCCAACATTCTTCTCAACCAAGTCAAAGTCCCAATATTTACCTTATTAGACAATGGACACATATTTGGCGAGCATGCTACAAACCTATATATTGTTGGCCTTGTGATCTTCCTAACGTGTGTCATGTCTAACAATATAGGAATGTCATTTAATATCCATGCATCACAAATGTGTACATTCTTCTATCAACAACTCAATTTGTTCAACTCTAACTTTGATAAAATATGGTCATCATTGTGTAAAACTGGAAAGGAATCAGAGAATGGTAACATTTTACACTTACGCTTTCTTTGTGTTTCATGGAACAACTATGAACCCTAGGAAAGATCTTCTCATGGAAAAAATATCCATGGTAGCACATGAGGAAGAAGAAAGGGCATACAGGAAGTCCAAGGGAGTCAAGTGCAAAATATGATGGAAACTCTACAACACATATAGTTTTCTAGTTGTAGAATTGGCACCTACTATGCCTATATCTATCTAATTCATTGAAATATTTACAACTTTTCCACTCAAAACTTATTTTTCCAAGTGTTACTATTTGTGCCCAATATTTCATATATCGATACATTATTTGATTGAGTCTATTATATATGTTTGAATTCATAAACATGTACAAAATCTTGCATAGGTCTTGGTTAAAATGCCTCACATGTTAGGAATTAATTAGGTTGAGATGATTGTTCACCCTATTATTGTTACTAGGTCTTGTTGGAGTTGACATCACCATACTCAACTATGGTGGAGATGTCCTAATTTCGCATAGGGGAGGGAGGAGTAGGTGCAACAATGACTTGGGAAAGAGAACATCGTTTTGTATAATTATGGATCGGTTCCATTTGGCAAGAAGTGGGGAGTACATAATTAGGAGAGTATGATGGGTGGGATTGTGTGATCTTGAATGTCGCTCAAGAAAGAGAGAATGAGGAGATTGAAGAAGCGCAACATGGAAAGGCTCTAAGTTTTTCTTGTCCATAAGAATATTGGAGTTTGTAGCAAAAGGGTTTGAAGAAATAAGATGGAGGATCACATAAGAAGTTGGCGCAATCTCAGGAAGGGGAACAAAGGTGTTGGTATGTGTGGCTGAAATAGATTCAAGGGGATGGTAAGCCTCTTTGGCTTTGAAGAGAGGGAGAGTATTTGAAGAACAATTAGAGAAATGGAGAGAGAGTCCAATGCAATTTTGATAGGGATGAATACAATATAAATGTAAGGAATTTTTTTATGTGGGGCTAAGAGGATTTACACTCTTTCCCTACACGACGCTCTTCCGGTCTTAGCAGATGGAGGATCACATAAGAAGTTGGCACAATCTCAGGAAGGGGAACAAAGGTGTTGGTATGTGTGGCTGAAATAGATTCAAGGAGATGATAATCCTCTTTGGATTTGAAGAGAGGGAGAGTATTTGAAGAACAATTAGAGAAGTGGAGAGAGAGTCCAATGCAATTTTGATAGGGATGAATACAATATAAATGTAAGGAATTTTTTTATGTGGGGCTAAGAGTTACAATTTTCTTCTATGATCAAAGTGTGTGAAGGGGGAGGAAATTGATCATAGAGAATTTGGATAGAGATTGACTAAGGCAAGGAACCCACACATATGACCTCTCAAGTGTATCATTTGCCTCTTAGTGGGCATACTAGTACCAATAGGATTTTTGGAGAAGTAGGTATTGGTATGAAGACTTGGACCAAGTTCAATTCATGAAACTTCCTCATTGGAACTAAAAAGTAGCTTCTAAGGATCAAGAGCCATCAATGAGTGCTCAACCCATCACATATGATCGCTTTACGTGATATTTGTCCTTTGTGTTGTAATATGGACATCATTAGAAGGTATTGAGCACCATTTTTAGGTCGTGGGGCATTAGACATGGTCAAGGGAGGAAAATTGATCCTTATGACCTAAAGTAAGCTTCCAAGCATCCATATCCAATAATAACACCTTGGAAAACTACACGTTATTTATTAAGAGTATCATCTCCCTCTTAGTTGGGATATGGGAACCATTAGAAGTTTTTGAACTCTAGGTATGAGTCTTGTTTCCTTGCCATGGTTGGGGGAGGAAACCCAGGCCCCAAGCTCGAAAGGTAGCTTCTAAGGATGAAGATGCCTGAAAAAGGACTTAAACCATCACATAAGAACTTTCTATGGGATCTTTGGCCTTTAAGAGGTGATATGGGCTATATTAGAAGGTTTTTAACACTATTTTCGGGTCACGGTGCCTAGAACATTATTGGGGGAGGAGACCCTAGAATTACACCCTAAAGAAATATTTTAGGCATCCATGGTCAATAATGTCACCTCAAACATGGGTATCTATTCCTTATACACGATCAAGGTAGGAAACATAAACCTTATGCCATAAGAGTAGCTTGTATACATCTAGGGCCAAGAAGGATGCCTTGAGGAACCACACATGGCCTCATAAGGGTATCCTTGGTCTATGATTGGGGATTTCAATGCCATTAGGTGGTTTTGAGAAGTAGGTATGTGTCTCAGGTCCCTAGAAATGATCTAAGGAAGAAGACCATGTCTTAGGACCTAAAGAAATATTTGAGGCATCTAGATCCATCAACAAAGCCTCGAAGCACCACACATAACCTCTGGAGGGTATCCTTAGCCTCTAAGAAAGGATGTTAGTGCCTTCACAAGGTTTTTAGAATTAGATATGGTTGTTAATACCTTGATATGGTTGAGGTAAACCCAAGCCTCAACCAAAGTACAAATTTTCTAGGGATTGAGGGCCAAACATGATTCCTCAAACCACCACACCTAACCTCTCGAGGTTTTAGGCAACTTCTAGGGCTCAAGGGTCATGAATGACACCTCAAACAACCATAGATGACCTATTGAGGGGACATTTGGCCTTCAAGTGTGGATATGGGTATTTAGGAGATATTAAGAATTTGGTATGGGTCCTAGGTACTTGGGCATGATTGATAAAAGAAACCAAATTCATAGGTCCTAAACAAACTGAATAGGCATATACATCCAACAATGACATGTTGAACCACCACATTAGAACTTTCCATGGTATCCTTGGTCTTCATATGGGGATAGATAGAATTATGAGTTTATGAACATTAAGTATGAGTCTTTGGACCCTGGATATGGTTAGGGGAAAAAATTAAGATTTATTCCATAGAGGAAGATTCTATTCTTTTGGGGTCAATATGACACCTTGAACCACCACAAATGACCTCTATAGGGAATCATTTTCCTCTAACTAGGTATATAGGTATCATTAGAATTTTTTTAACACTAGGTATGGGTCTTGGGGAATTGAACATCGTCAGGGGAAGAAACATGAACCTTAGACACTAAAGGAATCTTTTAGCCATCCAAGGCTAAGAAGAATTCCTCAAAAAAACACACATGGCCTCCTAAAGATATCCTTAACCTATGATTATGGATGTCAATGCCACTAGGTGGTTTCAATAGTAAATATATGTCCTAGGGCCATGGAAATAATATAGGGAAGAAAGCCATTCCTTAGGTCCTAAATAAATACTTGAGGAATCCATAGCCATGAAAATTTCCTTGAAGCACTAGACATGGTCTCTCAAGGGTATCCTTGGCCTCTAAGAAAGGATGTTTACCCTCATAATGTTTTGAGAATTAGATATTGGTCTCAAGGCCTTAGCTGAAGTATAAATCTTGTAGGTATCCAAGGAAAAATATGACACCTCAAACCACCACACCCAAGCTATTGATGTTTTAGGTGGGTTATAGGGCTCAAAGGTCATGAATGACACCTTAAACCACCATAGACTACCTATGGAGAGGATATTTGGCCTTGAAGTGGAGACATGGGAATCATGAAGATATTTTGAACACTAGGTATGGGTCTTGGGTCCTTCAATATGATCAAGAGAGGAAGCCCAGACATTAGGTCCTTAAAGAAGCTTCTAGTCATATGGGGCCAACAACGACATGTTGAACCACCATAAGTCAATTTTTAAGGGCATTCTTGGTCTCTTGATGGGATAGTAAACATTATAAGGCTTGATCATTAATTATGAGGCTCTGGACCCTATATATGGTCTGGGGAACAAACCCAAGAGTTATTTCCTAAAGGAATATTCTAGCCTCCTGGGGATAAGAATGTCACCTTTAACCACCACAAATGACCTCTCAAGTGAATCCTTTACCTCTAAATAGGTATATGGGTACCATTAGCATTTTCTTGCAATAGGTATGGGCCTTGGGGCCCTGGAAATGGTCAAGGGAGGAAACATGAACCTTCGGCTCTAAAGAAAGCGTTTATCCATCCAAGGTGAAAAAGGATGCCTTGAGCAACCACACTTGGCCTCTTGAAGGTATCTTGGCCTATAGTTGGGGATTTCGGTGCCACTAGGTGGTTTTGAGTAGTAGGTATGTGTCCTAGTGTCCTGGAAATGATCTAGGGAAGAAGGCCATTACTTAGGTCCTAATGAAATATTATAGGCATTTAGAGGCATGAACAATCATGCTTAGAAGCAAATCATATGGCCTATGGAGGGTATCCTTTGCCTATAAGAAAGGATGTTAGTGCTTTCAAAAGGTTTTGAGAATTAAGTATGGGTCTCAAGGGTTTGATATGGTTGAGGGGGGGAATCGAAGCCTTAGCTAAAATACAAATTATTAGAAAAATAGGATCACATAGCAATAAAATAAAACAAATGGGGAAATAAAACAAATAATATACACAATACAATAGAGATACAGATATACGTGGTTCACCTAGTGTGGGCTATGTCCACAAGAGAAATTGTCAGGTCCTTCATTTATTATTATCCAACAAATGAATGGATACAACCTACAATACACCTATTGTAACTTTCTCTTCTTTCTCTCATAGTGTCCTCTCTTAGAATACAATATTCACTCACTTACATAGCCACAATACAATTCCTTCATAAAAGAGGGTTTCCTTCTCGGGAAAAAAACCCCTAACATAACTTCTATCATCAAATCTATGACCTTATAATGAACTGTCCAGATTGACTACAAAATTACAATACTTTACAAGGAAATTTTACCCAAAACATTCTCTTCAGGGGCACTACCCCCCAACCCCAACCAAGGGGGGGCTCCATAAATTTTCATCACCCATGGCTCCTGATGTTGGGGGGGGGAAGCCCCCTCGTCAGGAAATGGGGTTCCAAATGCAGCTAAAACAAGACCTATGAATCAAGAAGATAATTAGGTTCCATAAACAACACAAATGTTATAGGAATCTAGGGTTGAACACAATGCCTCAAACCACCACTCTCAACCTCCCAAGATTTTTGGTAGATTATAGGGCTCAAGGGTTATGAATGACACCTGAAACCACCATATATGACCTCTCAAGTGGATCTTTGGCCTTTAAGTAGGAATATGGGCATCATTATCATATTTTGAGCACTAGGTATGGGTCTTGGGTTCTTAGACATTATTGGGAGAGGAAGCTTAGTCCTTAGGTCCTAAAGGAAACTTCTAGGTATCTACATCCAACAACATGTCAACCACCATAAACAACATTTCTAAGGTATCAGACCTTATATGTGGCCGAGGGATCAAACCAAAGAGTTAGGCTGTAAAGGAATCTTCTAGGCTTTTGGGCTCAAGAATGACACCTTGAACCACCAAGAATGACCTCTCAAGAGCATCATTTTCCACTAATTAGGTATATAGGTATCATTAGCACTTTTGAGCACTAGGTATGGGTGTTGGGGCCTTGTACATTCTAACAGGAATGTGCATGCACTTTAGAACAAATGTGCACTCTTCCTTAAGAGTGTGCACACATTCTAAACCATGTGTGCACTCTTTCTTAGGAACACACATGCATTTGAAAGTGTGTGCATGCACATGCTAAAAAACATGCATGAATTCTTGAAAAATCTGAATTGACAAGCATGTGTGTTGTGTGTTCCTATGTGTACATCCTTGCACACCTGATTGACACTTTTTCAACCATCAACTTCATACAAACACCTATATATATATATATATATATATAT
>CBVK0100852506.1:0-10555 GCA_900067695.1 Picea abies
CATTTATTATTAAATATTTTATGTGTCTTTGGAGATATTTATACTAATCCATTGATTAGTCAATTCAATATATTAATTTTATTTGTCTCATAGAAAAAATACACTCACAAAAAAAATAGAATTTATCTCACAAAAAGAACACAGTCTTCACCAAAAAATACTTTACCTCCAAAGACTCACCAGTTTTAAGTTATCGTTCAATATATTAATTTTCTTCACAGAAGAAGAAGAAAAAAATAAACTCAGAAAAACCAGAATTTATATCACTAAAACCAAACTCTCCATAAAGACTTTACCTCGAAAAACTCACCATTTTTAGGTCATGGTTTTTTAATACATTTTTTATTTGTTTTGGAGGTATTTATATTAATCCATTTAGTAGTCAATTCAATATATTGATTTTCTTTGTCTCACCGAAAAAAAATAGACTTTACCTCACCAAAAAAAAGAATCATAAAAAACGATTTTTCTTCCAAAAACTCACCAATTTTAGGTCATAATTTTAAATATATTTTTTATTAAAACAATTATGTGTATTTGGAGATAGTTATACTAATATATTGAGTAGTCAATTCAATATATTAATTTTCTTTGTCTAAGAGAAAAATAAACACACCAAAAAAAATTACCTCACCCCAAAAAAGTCACTCCAAAAAACAAAAAACTAACCAAATTTAGATCTCAGTTTTTTAATACATATTTTATTCAAAAAATTATGTATATTTGGAAGTTATTACACTAATATATTGAGTAATCAATTCAATATATTATTTTTCTTTGCCTAAGAGACTTACCGAAAAAAATAGAAATTACAAATGACTCCAAAAAAGACTTTACCTCCAAAAACTCACCATTTTTAGGTCATGGTTTTTTAATACATTTTTAATTTAATTTTTATGTGTTTTGGAGGCATTTATATTAATCCATTGAGTATTCAATTCAATATATTAATTTTCTTTGTTTCACAGGAAAAAAAAGTTAGACTTTACCTTGCAGAAGTTTTTTTTTTAAACTAAAAAAAAAAAAAACATTTACCTCCAAAAACTCACTAATTTTAAGTTATGATTTTTAATAAAATATTTTTTATTAAAACAATTATGTGTCTTTGAAAATAGTTATACTAATGGATTGAGTAGTAAATTCAATATATTAATTTTCTTTACCTCACATAAAAAAAATAGAGATTACCTCACCCAAAAAACCAAGTCTCACCAAAAAAATTCTTTACCTCCTAAGATTCACCATTAGAATTAGGTCATGATTTTTTAATACATTTTTTATTTAAAATAAAAGTATGTATATTTGGAGGTATTTATACCAATGGAGGAGTCAATTCAACATATTAATTTTCTTTGTCATAGTTTTTAAATACATTTTTTATTAAAAACTTTATGTCCTTGGAGATAGTTATACTAATCCATTAAGATGTCAATTTAGTATATTTATTTTCTTTGCCTCACGTTAAAAAAAAAACTCACAAAAAAATTGACTTTATCTTATTAAAAAAAGATGTTGTTTAAATATTCTACGTTTTGAAATTTTTCATCAGAATAGGACAATATAAACGAGAGTTAAATCCAATTTTTTTGCATTTTGAATACATAAATTGATTCATCAAAGCCCTCAACACTCGGATTATACACATTGAGCCTCTCAAATCTGTATTTTCAACAATTTCTCACTGAATTTCAGACAAAATTAATTGGAAAATATACCTAGAAAAGAATTAAAACATAAAAGCCTTAGACTACAACTAAAAAATGAACTCACCAAAAAAATAATTTTTATCCACTTTTGAACTCACTTCATTACATTACAAACTAAAAATAGTTTTAATCTTATATTTACAATAAAAATATGAAATGAAAAAAAAAGCATATTCGAACTTATATTTAGAAGAAAAATATTAAACATTAAGTGTAGTTGTTCGTTGGAAAGGAAAACATAATCAATAAGTGTTAGTCTTGAGGCCACAATGTTTAAATGTGTCATAGTTAATAAATGCTAGACGCAATTCCAATACATATTCATCTTTACTTGTGTGAATGCAATGGGTTGTGAAATGCATAGGATCACTTTTTCCAACAATTTTTTTTTTTTTTTATATTATATTATATAACTATACACATAGGCAGAAAATACAAACATATCCACTCCAGTCTAGAGGTAAAAAAAATATGATAATTAGTACTAGCACACAAGTTATTCGAAAAATGGCGGTATTAATACTAAAGACCCAAAACTGTCCCCACACAATAAAAAACCAACCCCAAAAATAATCATCCAAAATACAACATATATTTCTAATGTATACACAAATGATCCAAAACATTATTAAATACTTTCAATAATAGAATTCTAAAAGAGGTTTAAGAATAGGGTGGGGTCCTCATTTCCTTCCTCCCATTGGTTAAAAACTATCTTTCCTTCTTGCATTTGGAGTGCCTGCTTGGATAAAAAATCTGTCTCCTTGTTAAAATCTTTGTAGATGTGTGAGTAGATTATAGAACTGAATGATTTACTAAGATTTCTAATTCTATCCTTCCAACATTCCAAAGAGATTACCTGCAAGTTCCCTTTGTAGTTCAACCAGTCGATGATGATTCTAGAATATCTGAATACTTGAATATTTGAGATATGTAACCGAGAAGCTAGTGTTAGAGTTTCCCAAACACCCAATAGTTATGCCCTAATATTAGTGCCTGGACCATAGTTGAAAGTCCACTTATATGTCATATGTTCATTGATCATAAGCACCCCTCCAACACCACTTTGTTGTCCATTTGTTTGTGTTTCTCCATCGATCCATCCCGCAGTAAAAAACTCTTTGGATAAAGACATATTGGATCTGGTATCTTGCACTTTCTTCTTATCAATGAGTCTACCAACTCCTCCAAGTGACTTGCAAACAACCAAATGGATATAAGGTCTTCCATTTTCAAATAAAACTTTATTACGTTCGAACCACACATGCCAACTAATAATAGAGGACAAAGAAGGGTACATGGAAAATTTTTTGTTCCAACTTTCAAAGCAAGCATTCAGAGTGGATCCCTCCCAAACATTCTTTAAGTTAAGAGTTTTTTTAATATTGAGCCACACTTGTTGAGTAAAAACGCAGTTGACCAACATATGCTTAATTGTCTTAGACTTCTTAAAACATAAAGGGAAAATACTAGGCCCAATCCAATATTTACATTGTAAATTATCCCAAGGATTTTGTTTTCCATAGATAACCAGATGAATAATTTTATTTTGGGTGCATAGTCCTAGGTCCACAAATTTTTCCACCAACCACCAATGGGATGGTGCCAAAGTTTTCTTGCTAAGGCACAATACACGTTGTTTACAGACAGAGTGCCTAATTTGTCACCCCCAATCCATTTCAATGTGAAGGTTCACTTGCCAAAGTGATTAGAATGAAATATAATAATGAAATATTTCCAAAAGAAAAGTTATGTGTTATACATTCATTTTGGCTTCTTATCTAATGACTATATATATAAAATTAAAGACTTATTAATAAAGGATTTTCTTGTAATTTTAAATATAGTTTAACAATAAGTTTACTTAATTAAAGATTAAAATAAGTTATCAACAAAGTAACTACTCATGACCCACCCAATGTTAGGGTATGGAGGAGAATCAAGAGATTTTCCCTTTTATGTCCTTACAATAGTCAACTCTATAATAATTATCCAAGAGCTTTAACAACTATGATATGCAATATTATATCATATTGGAGTCAACAAATATCCTTTCTTAATTGATTTAAAGATACCATTTCCCTCCAACTTCACCTATTTAATGAGAATTTTCACCTATTTAATGGAGATACAAGTTGACACATCAATAAACATTTCTACGGTCCTTAGAAAGAACTAACTAAATTTTAAAGTTTTTAGCATGACTAGGATGAATGTACACTCCACTCTACCATAAGTCGTCTCAAAGTCGATAGTGATAAATAGAGCATTCATGTCCAAGCATATGGCCCATTCCCTACCCTCTCATGTTGTAACCACCCTATACATAATATCACAAATATCTTATAAATCATATATGTTGATCGAGCTTGGTAATATTGAAACAAAATGTACTTGATTCAAAGAACCAAGGCCTTAACTAAAATTTGATATGAGACATTGATTAGAGTAATGGGCCACTAGATGGTGATTAGTTTTAGGTCCCCTAGCTTGGAATAAATGTAAGTAGGCTTCTATTAATGTGCTCATTATTTATTGCTTATCTCCAACTTCCTTGCATACCTAATTTAGATTAGACCCAACAAACAATGATGTGGCCTTATAGAACTCACATAAAAACCCATCAAACACCAAGGGATTTATCATAAGCCATCTTTATCAAGGCGAAGTTAATCTCATCTAGAGTAAACTCCTTATCTCACAAAAGTTGATGTTTAAGTGATATGTCATAGCACCACACGTAGACACATTTTCATAACCACCCTACATTCTTTCATCGTCCCTTGTAACACTTTCATAGTTAAGGCTTTAAAGAAGGCCTTAATCGGTATGTCTACTACTTTAAAGAAATGCATCCTAGCTTAAATCTAAGCACCCAAGGTTTACCACATTTTATCCACTTTTAAAAAGTGATAAAGATTTGATACCCATGCTCGAGTTTCTTCATCATAAGAACTAAACTAAATTTTTTGATATAGTCATTAATTTTACGACTTACTCTTAATAATTATGATTGTGAGTTATTTTATTTTTTTTGACATAAACGGTTAATGTTTTGTATTAAAAAAAAAAACCAGTGGGGAAACCACTGCGTTCGTTACATCTGAAAAATTTCCTGGTAATTCAGAGGGACAAACCTAACTGAACTAAAACAGAAAGAAACTTCGAAAACCATACTATTTCAGTGATCCGATTCGACTGTGGGTCATTACATCCTTTCTGACTTGAAAGTTTTTTTTTTCCTTTTTGACACGGTCTGCCATTCTTTGCTTTGATGAGATTGGCTTTCCTTTGGTCGTAGAGGGCCTTCTTCATCAGCTAAGTCGGGACCTTCTTCATCTGCTAAGTCGGATCAATACCTCATGCCAATCATTATTGCAGAATTTAGCACAACCCCACTCATTGCTTTAGTGATCTTTCATGTGGTGACAATGATACATAGGCTCCAATGGATGGGAAACTCATAGAGTGATATTTTTAAATATCCATATCTTGCTATCAAATCCTTTATGGAGTAGGCATAACATGGGATTGATTCATATTGGTATACAAGAACCTCTTCATTGCTTCACCTCATCGACCTTGATATTGATAGAACACCCATATATAGAGTTTCAATGGATGCTTCTGATATCTCTAAGAGAAAGATAAATGAGGATATCTATACTGAGATTTATAGAGCCTACCTTCGGTCCACATGGTTTGATCCCAAAAAGCCACTTTATTCTAAACTTCAACACTACTCAAAGTTGTATCTCGAGTGTAGTGATGGGCTCATCTAGTCCCCAGGGTATACCAAACCCTAGTTACCTTGCAACCCAAGGGTCCCTCTCACCTACTTCAGAGTTTGCTACCACTAGCTTAGCCTTGAGATAGATCACCATATTCCTCAAGAGCGTTGTGTTTTCAAAATTTTCTCCTACCACTTGATATTGAGGACCATTTTGTATTCATATGCTCTCGCTACTATGAGATAAGAGGATGGTTGTTTTGTCTCTTTAGAGGTTCACTTTGTTCTCTCTAGAAAATCATGGCTTATGAGGACAAAAGATGCTTAGCCCTCTTCCTTTGGGAGATGTTTGATCTTTTTCAATTGCTTATGAGAGGCCAATGCTCCATATCCCAATGCAATAGGCTAACTACATCTTACTTCCAACCCTTTAACACTACCAGTGAGAGGTCTCATGGCCAACTTCCAGGCTCACATGATAGACCAGCGAGGTGTCATAGACCCATTGACTCCTATGGCCTCACACCCATAAGACATTTCTTCACAACCTTGAATGTTTTTTTTTTTGACAGCAACGGTTAGAGTTTTGTAGTAAAAAAACAGTGGAGAATCCACTGGGTTTGTTACATCTGAAATTTTTCCTGGTAATTCAGAGGGACAAACCTAATTGAACTAAGACATAAAGAAGATTGGGAAACCATACTATTTCAACGACCTGATGTGGCTTTAGGTCATTACATCCTTTCTGACTTGAAAGTTTTTTTTCCTTTTTGACACGGTCTGCCATTCTTTGCTTTGATCCTGAGATTGGCTTTCCGTCGGACATAGAGGGCCTTCTTCATCAGCTAATTCGACCCAACTTGAGGTCTGGTGTTCAGGCTGAGATATGCCTGGCAATATGGTTAGATTGGTTTCTGCCTGAGCCTTCCCCTTGGGATTTTTTGGGGAAGGAGGCACTTGCTCCTGAACAAAAGTGGGTTGTTCAGTTTTCTGTGGTACAACCTTTGTATCTTCCTCATTTGGGGTATCATTAGATGGTTCTGTGCTTTGGTGCTCCAAAAGAGCTCCTGCCCACCATGTGGGCTTGCGTTGACTCTTAGGGTTTCTGTCGGGGAGTTTCTGACAATTGTTGGCTAAGTGCCCTATTTCAAAACAATTTCTGCACCTAAAATGAATATTCTCATAGTCGAGCTTCTGCATCCAAGAATAGTTCTTCCCTTGAAGAGTGATTCGTGCTGGGAATCCTTTATTGAAATCCATCTCTACACAGATCCGTGCATAGGTAGTGAAGCCCAATTTAGTTTCCAGACTGCTACTATGAAACTTGCCAAGAGCATTCCCAATATGGCTGAGAGAAGAATCACCCCAAAAATGAATAGGCAGGCTAGGGAGCTTGACCCACACAGGGGCCGAAGGGATGGAAGTTGAGGAGGGGTCGAAAGAAGGGGTCCAAAGCTGCACAGACAGACCCGACCTGCCCCAGAACCAAGGCCTAGAACTGTAGATCAAATCTCTATCCTTTGCAGAGGCAAAAATCACTATGAAGAAACCTTTTACACAAGGGCGAACATGAGCTTCCTCCTCAAGGAGGGGAGTCCATTCTGAAGCAATCCAAGAATGCAGATCCTCCAGGCGAGGCCAGAGGCCATTGAACCTGCAAAACAAAGCATTAGATCTAAAGAAACCTTCACGAACCGCCGCTTCCTGAGGTACGGGGATCACTGGATCTAGAGCTTCACGAATCATAGGAGAAAAGCCAGAAGTGCGGCCTTGATAGATTGTGTCTCTGAAGGAGGTCGGAGAGGGTATCGATGGAACAACAAAGGACGAGCATGTCGCTGCTACTGGAGACGGTTGAACGGAGGAGGGAGGAGCTCCAGATGGGGAGCCAGAGGGGTTTCCCGAGCGTCGAACAAAGGAGGGTCTGGGGGGAGAGTCCGGGGGAGGGCCATGCTCTCGCGAAAGAGCGTGTAGAGCTAGGGAGGAGGCCACTGCCATCCCCTGTTTATGATTGTGAGTTATTAACTATAACCATAGTCATGATAATTAATGATTCATTTTCATTTTTCACTTTTACATTACAATTTTTTTTTTTCATTTATTAATGTTACACATCTTTTAAACGTGACAAGTCTCTTTAAAAATAACACATAAACCATTATCATCATTAACACTAAACTAAAAACGCATGTTATAAAAACAAATTTATATGTCAAAATCAACTTTTCAAATAAAATTACAAACCCAAACCTAACCAAGTGAAAAAAAATATAATAAACAATATTTCTTAAGCTAACAAAAAAATCTTCCCACCGCAACTTTGTTACTTTGTTAAAAGTAGTACAAAACATTCAAACAAATGATGTTATTATTCCTTAACGTTAAACTTCTTCAACAACAAAATTATGAAACATAAGTTTTCCATCAATTATTCCCGGTAAAACAAGATTTCCTTCATTAAGGTAACAATATGAAGCAAAGGCGGGCCACGCCACGAAATTGGAATGTTATATTCATGAAAGTAATGTGAGTAATCAACTTACATGTGTACTTCCCACTATATTATTTATATATAATAAAAATTAATAATAATAAGGGAATATCCCTTATCATTATATAAGGGAATATTAGTTATCATTATATTATCATCAAAACTTATAATGAAAAATAATAATCAAATTTAAATTTCATATTTTTTATATTAAAAATTATATTAATTATAATTATAAAAAGATATAACCAAATTTGAATTTTCATCATTCAAAGTGATAACCAAATTTTAATTTTCACCATTTTTTTTAATTCCATTTTTTAATTAAAAGTAAAAAAATAATATTAATTATAATTATAATCATAACCTTTATTAATTTAATAAAAAAAATAATGTTAATGATAATTATAATTATAAAAAGTAAGATTATAACCATATTAATTATAATTATAAAAATCATATTAATTATAATTATAAAAAGATATAACTAAACTTGAATTTTCATAATGTGAAGTGATAACCAAATTTGAACTTCCACCATTTTTTTAATTAAAAGTAAAGAAACAATGTTGATTATGATTATAATCATAATCTTCATTAATTTGATACAAAGAAATAATGTTAATTATAATTATAATCATAAAAAGTAAGATTCAAGGGTGAAGATTGAATGTTTATTATAATTAATGGTGGGTAAGGTTACAAAGTTATATTTAATTTATCAAGATTATATGTTAATGTGATTTGTTATATTTAAATGATATATTAGTGTAAATGAGTTTTAGCATAAATTTTGAGTTATTTTAATAAAATAAAAAAAATTACAATTTGATATTTAAATAAGAGAAAATCTTAAAACAAAATCATTTACAATGGTTTAATTATTATGTTTAAAACAATTAAAATTAGAATAGAAAAAAATGCATATTAAATATTAATATAATCTACATTTATGAGAAATTTTCTCAATTCTTGTTTTTCCCTCCTCATGCTCGGATATCAACTTGCAATATAAACTAAGCCATCCCCTAGGCCTTTTTTATAGAGCCTCATAAGGCAATACACAAAAGGGAGGGGTTGGGGGAATCATTTTCCTCTCCCAAAAACATTTCTATAAGTTCAAAGATGGGATTGGTCATGCTATGAATAACTATAATGAACTCACAACACTCCATCTGGTTCTAATTCTTGCTCTAGAAAAATGGGTCTCACAAATCTAAATCTTGGGAGATTCCCTCTTAGTGATACAATGGATGAAAGGGGACTCTATTCTAAGGAATTTCATACTTCAGCCACTTTTAAGAGACATCAAGAACTTACAATCTTCCTTTTCTCACATTACTTTTGCACATGTATACAGGGAAAAAAACATTGAAGTTGATAGGTTGTCCAAGGAGGGCCTGGAGCTACAAGAAGGAATGTGGGAGATCAGTGAGTCCCATTAGGTACAACTTACTTCTTATCTTCATGAGTCTCGGTTTTAATTTTCTTACGACATCATAACTCATGGTTGAATGTCCTAAATGTATTTGAGATTATTGTTGGCACTTTTTTGGATTTTCTAGGGGTTTGTATCTTTTTTGTATTCTCTATTGAGTATAGATGTTTTTTATATGGGAGTTGGGAAGCCCCCCAATCTACATTAAGCATGGATAGTTCTTTCCTTTTTATTGATTATACAATTAGTTAGAAGATATTTTCTTGAATTAGACCTCATGGTCACTTTGTATAAAGACACAACAAAGGCAGTTTGAAACACCTTATAGTATTCTACTCTTGTAATTTTGTTTCCTTTAATAAAATTACGAAACATTTTTCCCTAGAAAAAATAAAATCAATTTATATTTATGAGAATGTGATATTTATATTTTCACTTACAACTTAAGAATTCAAAATTTTGATATTATATGTATTTTTTTTGTAAGTTTTTATGTTTAGATATTAACAAGATGTATAAAAGGTCAGAGTGTTCAGGATGCTCAGGGCACCATTACGTCCATATAACAAGTCCCAAAAAACAACATGTCTTTCAACCTGCCCCTGAAGGGAAACCAGGATATCATTCAAAAAAATATTGTAGCAAGCTAGTACTAGAAATGGTATCAGGAAGTCTAAGAAACTGAAAGACAAGGACCCTAGAGAAACTAGAAACATAAGCATATGCACCTAAACCAAAGAAAAACTAGCCATATTCTAATAGATAGAAATGGATCTATACTCAATCATTGAGATGAGGCACCTGAAGAGTAGACATAGAAGTGTCTGCTTAATTTGTCACATCCCGAGGAGGTCACTGAGACCCAACAGACGAGCCACTAGTACACACCATGGTGAGGAGAAACTTGTTTTGATCTTCCAGATTGCCCAAACATTGTTTGAGCTACCTGCAATCCTGATATTTTGGAAATATGCCCTAGGCTACCATAGTTTTTATATGTCATATAATTCCAGTGTTTTGTAACACTTGGTATCCCTATTCCTAGTGTTGTGTTTGTTTCGTCACTTGGGTGAGAAAACAATGACACTTGCATGTCTATTTGGGCCTGCTAGACAAGACATAAGTTCATGAGTGGGTTAAAGAAGCCAAACACATGTAATAAACAAAGAAACAAACTAAAACAACTAAGA
>CBVK0100852507.1:0-10554 GCA_900067695.1 Picea abies
CCCACATGACTTTTGGCGCTTCATCTCCTAGGGTTAGGTTTTTGGATGTCTAGGGTTTTTGGCATTCCTTTTTATTGTAAAAATTCCTTCAGAGCCTCATTTTACTCATCTTCTTGTGAATGTGAGTAGCCGTCACATCTCTTCTCAGAGATAAGCTGCCACCATTCTAACAAGTCTTTCACTCTGTATTTTTACAATCTCTGTACATTTCTTTCATTAATAGAAATCATGTATTACTGTATATATGTGTTTATGGTTGCATATTTGATACATTTCTGTTATATTATTGAATATTTTTGATATCTCTGTGCATTTCTTTATTATATCTCCGATCTCATTTCGTGCCGAAAATAATCCGGATCAGATTAGCTCATTACCTCTATGTTTTTATATCACCCCTGTGTTTTCTTGAATGGTAGATCTTTTTAGAATATAATGGATCTTCTCATTTTACCATTGACAATATCTCTATTGTCACCCAACCATAGGCCAAAGCCACCCTCCGAGCACCTTAACCTTGACAAAAAATCACTCCAGAAGCAAACCCTAGGCTAGATAGCCAAACAAAGGGTAGCGCACCTTTCCCCAAGGATAGCGCACCAACAATAGCTGATCAAATAATCCAAACCCTAACCAAGATATAGTCCAAGCCAAACGTGATCTGCTAGCTGTAGCAGCTGCAATGACAACTCTCCTCAAACCTGTGCACAAGATTGGGCACTGCAGTGCGCACAAGTTGTTGCTTTGCAATTCTGAGACTGCCAGCCAGAATGAGAACTGGCTTCCTGTATTTATACTAATTCTGGCTAACTGTCTGGGCCAACTTCTCATTCTGGGTATCTGTATGTTCAGTATATATTATTATTTCTAGTCGACTTCTTCTCTTGGAGGATAATAACCTAATATAAATTATCTTCTTGAGATGACAAGTCTTCTAGGGTTATTAGACAACTCATTAGGGTTTCTTCTTTCTTCCCGGAGTATTATATCCTCGTCAGGTTTACACATGGAGGTAAATACCTCCCGCAACTACCATAATATCAACACTCCCTCCTAGCAACACTCCCTCCTAGCTAGGGAGGTATTACAGGTAATGGTCTTGAGCACAAAAACATACCATTCACCTAGTCGCATCAACATAGTTGTATATACTAGATCATGACTAGATCATGAGCACCATCATCATCATCAGTGTCATCAGCTGCATCATCTCTCGAAACCAGACTCTATCTGATTAATCAGACATGATGATCACTCCACAGAGTGATACAAGAGCCATTCTTCTAATCTAGAAGAGTAAATGCTCTAAACCATTTTTCGTCTGGGAAATCTCTGTCCTTTGATTATCCATCTAACTGATAATCATTTCCAATACTATTGATAGTCTTCAAGGCAATAAAAAAAAACATAACACAACTGTGTCTATCCATAGTAGTACATAACTACAATCCAATGGTACACTACCACACCAAGTAACACAAAAGTACTTGATCAACAACGTATAGTCACGAACAGTGGAACACATCCACCATGGTAGTATACATCTACTGTCATACAGTCTTCATAACAATCATCTGATATCAACCTTCACAGAAACAATGTTATGATATAAATTAAATCATATGGGCCAATATTTCACTCACATCTGTGAGATCTGAAAGAATATATGCCCTCAGAGTTGAACAATGAGATATCTGGACTATTCTTCTCAAGCAAGGAAGAATATATGTCCTGTCTTCTGAACCTGGACCATTCCCCACCCTGGGCCATTCTTCCTACACTAATCAAAGTGCACCCTGGAGAGAATGTATAAACCCTAAGGAATGCCTGTCCCTGATTGCTGAGCCTGGACCATTCCCCACCCTGGGCCATTCCTCCTACACTAATTAAAGTGCACCCTGGAGAGAATGTATAAAACCTAAGGAATGATTGTCCAGACCATTTCCTCTATTAGCCACAAGAGGAAAATATTGTTTTGTACCAACCTCCAAAACGGACCATTCCTCATGTTAACCACAATGAGAAATCGTTGTCCGGTGAGGCGGGACAGTCTTCTTGAGTAACCCTCAAGAAGAGAGAGTTCCCTAGACCAATCCCCATGTTAACCACAATGGGAAGTCGTTGTCTATGATACATCAGTAATCTGGACCATTTCCCATGTTAACCACAATGAGAAATCATTGTCCGTCATAAATCTCAATCCACTTTCCGAACTCGAAAGGAAACTACTCATCCTAGACCATTTTTCGAACTGAAAAATGACTGTCCATAAATCAATACATATTGGTGCTCCCTCCCAACCTGGGAGTCATCTCTTTCTTTTTCAATAAGGAAGTCGTCTCCACGAGCTCCATCTTGAGTACGCAAACTCTTTCATCTTGGTTAGAAGCTTTACCAAAATGTCTGCTTATCTGCTTATCTATGGAGATACGTATTGGAGAACCACTTTCTCCTTTCTGGACTTCGTCACGGATAATGTAATTCTTGATTTCAAATGTACTTTGGTTTGGAACACTGGTTTTCTCTTGAAGGCTTCATGTAGCTCTGATCAATAGGGTATATCATTGTTGGAAAACTGGAACATATCCATGTGGCACTTCTTTTTTCATTATCAGATTTGATCTTCTGAGTAATCATCTTGATACAATATCTTGTTATAGGAATTATTCACCATGCTTCTGCTGTGCACTGGAGGTTCTCCACCAAGTTATTTTCTTCCATCTGCATACAAGGGTATCTTTCTGGTATGCCTCAAAGTCTTGAGATTTCTCTTCATATGCTCTTTTCTCAATTGCTCTAGAGAACATTCTTTGCATTTATCTGATGTAGAACTCCAACTCATGGATACTGACTCATGTAAAGATATGTTTGATTTACCGAAACGAGTAATCATCATAGTATTCTCCCTCCATCTGGGAGAACCTCTAGTTATGGGTATTGCAATGCTTTCATTCATAAGTCTTCCATACACTGTTCTTCATCACAATTTTCAGTTCCTCTGCTTGATTGCTTTTAGTGAGTTCATGTCAGGCTGGTAATCTTGTGATATAATGACTAGTTGTTCTGGCTTCTCTTGTTTCTTGGAATCTTCATGTTCTTCCTCATGTTTTTCCTTTAGCTCTTGGGTCCATGGAGTTTCTTATAGATTCCATGCCCTAAATATTTCACTTCTTTCTTTTATCATAGGATCATAGATCTGGATGGACAACCAGGGATACTTTAAGGCTTTTCTTCAAAGAGGTCTTCTTCTGCGGTTGAACTGAACACGTACTATCTTTCATGGCTGCTACCATACTACATCATTTTTTTTAACGGATCATAGGATTAGCTCCCTCCTAATCCTTGCTTCATGTATGAGTGCATATAATCAGCTCCCTCCGTCTAATAGATTCCATGCTTCTGTCTGCATCCTTATTGTCTTCTGCAATATATAATTGGCTCTCTTTATCCAACAGAGTCCATGCTTTCGTCTTGTTGTCTTCTACAAAACGTTATAAGTCTTTCTCTGACTTCTTTCTGTCTTTGCTTCTTCTAAGTCTCTTCATGATTGATTCGGAATATTTCATCCTTTCATGTGTATTATCTAATGATATCAATCCTTATCTTGTTGTTCTATCATAGGTATAGTTCTTCTTGGAATACATTATCTTCCAGGAGATAGATATAAAAGATATGTACATAGATGATGCAAACAAGATATGTACAAGAAATAAGAAGAGTATTGTTACCTTAAGAAGAAGAAGTATCTTTCATCCTGCTTAGTCTTCTTTGTAGGTTCCTTTTTCTTCAGCAACTGATGCTTCATGTTTCTCCTTCCTTTTCTTTAGCTCGGGACAATGATTCTTGTAGTGACCATACTTTCGACAGTTGAAGCATAGTATTTCTTGAAATATCTTTCTCTTGATTTGTCTTCCTCTTTGAACCAAACTTCCTTTTGTTCCTGGATTTCTTAAATCTTGTTGTGAAGGCTTGATCATCGTACTTATTTTGGGGTTTCTCTTTTGCACTGATCCTTGATTCTTCTTGAGAATAACAAGTCCAAAGTTCTTCAAATGTCAGATACTCCTTTCTTTTGTTCATGCTTGCAGAAAATGCATCCCACGTCTTGGGAAGACCATTGAGTACTATGTTTATCAATTCCTTCTCTGAAATGATCTCTTCAATAGCTTGTAGTTGATATATTAAATGGGAGATCCTCACAAAGCATGATGTTATGGTATCATCATCATTCATCTTCATGTCACGGAGGTCATTCTTTAGACTCATAACTTTTCCAATGTTTCTGACCGAGAAGAGATTTGTTAGGGCATCATACATCTTCTTCGATGAGTCAAGATAGGAGATGTAGGGTATCAAGTGGTATTTTATAGATTCCACTATGATACTCATGAAATTAATGTCACCGTCTTTGAACTTCTCCATAACTGCAACGTTCTATGGTTCCTTCTCTTTTCCTTCTTCAAACTCTGGTTCCACGATCTTTCCTTTCACAATATCCAACACTTTATTCTTGGAAAGGATGAGGTCAATCCTTGTCTTCCATGCTATGAAGTTAGAGGGTCCATCTAACTTGTTCTCCGACTTCATATAATAAGTCACAGCTGCTTTGACTTGGTCAAACCCTATATTTGACCACAAACTCAAACTTGACGTCTTGGCTTACTGAGAGTACCAGGAGATGCGCTAGGCTAGGGCACACTAATATGTCTAGATATTAGGTCAATATCTTCACTTAAGGTGTCTAAATGAGAGGATTAGGGTTTCTACAATTGCACCTTCTAGTAACCCTAGTGGAAGTGCTTTGGTGACTGCTCCTGCTAGAAACCCTAGTGGAAATTCTTCAACGAGAGCTTAATATCCTTCTAGCTATGTTTCCTTCCACTGGTTAGACTGAATGAAGGAGGTGTGGGCCCATAACTTGTTAGAATATAATGGATGTGCTCATTTTACCATTGACAATATCTCTATTGTCACCCAACCATAGGCTGAAGCCACCCTCTGAGCACCTTAACCTTGACAGAGAATCACTCTGGAAGAAAAACCTAGGCTAGATAGCCAAACAAAGGGTAGCACACCTTTCCCCAAGGATAGCGCACCAACAAGAGATGATCAGATAGTCCAAACCCTAACCAAGAGATATTCCAAGCCAAATGTGATATGCTAGCTGCAGCAGCTGCAATGGCAGCTCTCCTTAAAATCACGCACAAGACTGGGCACTGCAGTGCGCATAAGTTGCTTCTCTGCAATTCTGAGACTGCCTCCCAGAATGAGAATTGGCCTCCTGTATTTATACTAATTCTGGCTAACTGCCTGGGCCGACTTCTCATTCTGGGTATTTGTCTGTTCAATATATATTATTATTTCTGGCCGACTTCTTCTCTTGGAGGCTAATAACCTAATATAAATTATCTTCTTGAGCCAACAAGTCTTCTAGGGTTATTAGCCAACTCATTAGGGTTTCTTCTTGCTTCCCGGAGTATTCTATCCTCATCAGGTTTACACGTGGAGGTAAATACCTCCCGCATCTACCATAATATCAACATATCTAAGCGTTGGTAATATGGAATGTCTGTGTTGATTGTTGACAACAATTTAATATGAGCGATTTAATTACATGTGAATTATTTTCAGCAAATATGTGATTATAGTCTTCAATTCTACATTTAAGACAGTAAATTTTATCTAGACAACAATGTTATTTCATGTTTACATTACCCAACAATTGATAGTGAAGCAATTATCACTGTTCAAGTCTGGGGAGGTTAAAGGCTGGTAGCGATTTATGCCTTTAATAATACAACGGATAGTTATCGATAGTTATTACAACAAATGATTATTAATAGCTTACACAATGACTGTTATCAAAATGTTTATACAACAAATTAGTATATTGTTCCCTTTAAAAGATAGCGATTTTTATTATGTTGGTTTCCAATTTAGTGACAACGATATTTTCATTCATGGATAGTGATGTATGGGTATCATTGATAGCGACATATTGACTGCAACAATGTCAGTATAGTTGTAGATTGTAATAAAAACCTTGATTTATTATATTGCTGGATGTTTATAGGGATAGATGATATAGCGATTCATTCATATGACAACACCTGTATTTAGATGACATCCATACTTAATAGACATAAATAATGCATACCAATGATACCCATGCTATATTTTTTAGGAAATGATTATTTAGAGAAATAAAATAGCCAACGATTAAATTGGAGTGAAAGAAAAATTTAGACAATGATTTGAATATATTAGACAACGAACTCATTTATATATTTAAGCCAACTTAATAATTTATTTACTCTATGATTCCCACTTATAATGGTTGCGTCCTTAGAAAAATATACTGCGTTTTTACCTGTGATAGAGATTTAATAGATTGTGTTTTCAATACATATTTAGACTGCATTTTCAACATGTTTCAGACAACGAGTAATTCATCTTGTGTACTGTGTTTTTATCTGTTAGTTAGTGATGCCCTTAATGTACAGTTTGAAAGACAACGTTGTATGTGTAATGTCAGTGTTTTCTGTTAGGTGAATGATGGAATATGTTAGACATCGTCCTTTTAGTGTCAGCGTTTTGGGGATAGCAATAATAAACTCTGTGTTTTTGAATATCATGTTAACTCAGCATTTGCAGGTATTTACTAGACTGCGATACCATACCTCAAATATATAGCAACAACGTATCGAATTAATTCAGCGAGGACATTGAAAAGACAACAAGTTTTACTTAAAAGAGAACAAATTCGTATATTGATAGAAATCTAATGATTGCAATATATCCCTCGCTATATTTTTAATGATCGTGATTTAATTATTGCGATATTTCCAGTATTGATATAATGGTATGGATAGTGTTTATGGATAGTGATATCATGATCGTTATTTAATGATTGCAATATTTCTAGTATTGATATAATGGTATGGATAGTGAGATCATGATAGTGATTTAATGATTGCAATGTTTCCAGTGTTGATATAATGATATAATGATTGCGATTTACGTACACATAGATAACGTTTTTATATTGTGACATCGTTTATATGTTGGACAACATTTTTATCTTGATATTGATATGCTAGACATCGCTTTGTATGATGTCAGCCTTGATCTAGTAGACAACAATATTATATTATTTTAAGAGGCTTGTTTCCTATTTGTTTAGTTGAAAGACAACGAATTCCTCTTTAGGAAATTACCCATCCGATGTTGGAATTGGAAGATAGTTACACTAAGCTAATTGTTTGATAATGATTATTTTAAGGTGTACAGAGTGTTGTATGTTACAATAGAATTCGTGACGCAAGAATTTATTTTGTTGTAGGAATGTTATAGTAGTAAGGTTTCCTTGCATCTTCTCGACTGGTCAATTGGGGCTTGGGTTAGTCATCCTGTGGTTTGATAGTGCCTTCGGTCTCCTAGAACGTTGAATCCTTCTGGGATATTGTTCTAGATGTGTCATGTTGAGCCTTGGTTACTGTCGCGCCTATCGCCTAACGATTACATGATTCCTAATGAGGGGATCATTGTGCGCCTTAATGGATAGAGGCGAATGATAACTTGGTCGGAGTCTATGCTACCCGTTGTGGGCGTTTGTTCATTGTAGTTGTTGTTGGTGTTTGGGTGGTAACACGTTCATGCATTTGGTTTTCACACCTTAGAGGTTCTAGTGACTGGCCTTCGAGGTTGTTGTGTCGGGATTGTGGATGTTGTTCTTTAGCTTGTAGGCATTGTCATGTTTATGTCGGGCGGGTAGTTGTTCTATCCTTTTGGTTTACTCAGGTTTCGCCCGCTTGCTCGTTGTGCTAGTGAGTTGATTTGTTGTTGTCTATTGCCTGATCTACGTGCGTGTGTTCGTCATTAGGTTGTGTGGTTCAACTAATGTCGTCGTTGCCTTCCTACTTAATATATATATATATATGCACTTTTTACTTCACTTGTAGTCATAACAAATCGGGGACGTTACATATGGTATCAGAGCGGGTTCAACCCTTCGACTGTGGATCACCAGGCTTTCCACTGTAGTAAACCCTTAAGTGTTAACCTAGCGCTAATTAAAACTTTAACGTGTCCATAAGGTGATATCGATTAGAGGACACCACAAAGGCTTGTGGCGTGGTGCCATGTAAGGAGGTGCGATGCCTCCAAAGGTACCCGCATCCTCGAAGTCTAATTCCCAAGGGGAAGAACAAGTCCTTGGGATGGATTTGATTGTTGTAAGGGATGTTGATGCTCTGACAAGGTCCTTCCATATATGGTCAAAGGTCTTGATTCACCATCTGTACTGAGATAAGGCTAGGGAACCTGTACCCTTGAGGGTCCACAACGTGCCCAGTTAGATTTCACCGCGAACTCGAGAAGGTCAAATTTCCCGAGTTATTTGGTGCCCCGGATGGCACAGCCTCCGAGGCATGGTTAGAGAAAATGGAGATGTGATTTTCACTTCGCGACTATACCTCCAATATGAAGGTCTGCATGGCGGTCTTTCAATTGAAGGGGAGTGCTCTTCTATGGTGGAAGACGCTCCTGCCACAATCGAACATGGCCGTCGAAGGCGTGTCATGGGAATTGTTCGAGGAATGGTTCTGAGAGAGGTACCTATCAGAGGAATTCATTGAGCATTAGATCAATGAGTTCAACGCCTTGCGATAGGGCGATTGTGCGGTGCCCGAGTACGAGATCCATTTTATGGAGTTGCTTTGGTATGCTCCACACCTTAATACCGAGAAAATTAAGGTCAACAGGTTCTTGTTTGGCCTTAATATCAACATACATGCAAAGGTTAGGATTCTGATGCCTCAGACCTTGCATGATGTCATTCAAAAGGCCCTCATAGCAGAGGAGGGTCTTATCAATGGGGGTCATAGAAGGACTCCAGCAAGATCCCCAAGGTAGGTTTCATCTGGTGCACAACAACATTAGACACCAGCTAGACATACGCCATGATATTGTGGCTTCCAGAGAGGATCCACTTTCACTGCACCACAATGAATAGTGCCTCATCAGTGGAATCCTTACCGTCACTGACCAGACCCTTAGTATTATGATAGATCCCGATGCTACTGAGATTTCATTTCTAGAGAAACGCTAAAAAGATTTAAGGTAATGGAAGTCGAACAGGATGAGTTTAGCTTTGTAGAGATGGCTTTGGGAGCCAAACAAAAGGTTGGAGGGAAGGTTACGGGTTTTATCCTTAACCTGGGAGAGTTTGTCACTAGGACCAACCTGTACATCATGATCTTAGGATCTTATGATGTCGTGATTGATGTGGACTGCCTGGAATCGCATGAGGCGATACTCAACTGTAAGATGAAATGATTGAGCTTGGTCGATGATGAGTGACATAGAAGCGTGATTGTAGGATGGAACCAGTGAGTTTCCCTGAGGTTCATCTCTTCCTTGCAGCTATGGAAGAGCATGTGCAGGGGATGTAAGATTTATGCGATCCTTGTGTTAAATGAGAAGGGAGTAGTGGAAGGTATATAACACCTTCCTATGGTGAGAGAGTTTGTGCACCTTTTCCCAGAGGAGTTACCTGGGATGCCACTATAGAGGGAATTGGAATTTACCATAGACCTAAAACCAGGGACTCAACCAATAACGAGAACGCCTTATCGTATGTCGTCCCCGGAGTTACAGGAGTTGAGAATGAAACTGAAGGAGTTGTTGGACTTGGGATTGATACATCCTAGTGTGTCACCATGGGGTGCGCCTGTTATTTTCATATGAAAGAAGGATGAGTCATGGAGACTTTGCATTGACTACCATCAGTTGAACAAGGCAACAATCAAGAATTAATATCCGTTTCCAAGGACTGATGATCTGTTTGATCAATTGAAGGGTGTAACAATGTTCTCAAAGATCGACTTGCGATCAAGGTATCACCAGTTGTGTATCAAGGAGGAGGACATCCCTAAGACCACCTTTCAGATGAGGTTTGGACATTACAAGTTTACTGTTTTACCATTTGGATTGACAAATGTCCCAGGGATATTTATGAGTTTGATGAACGGGGTGTTCCGCGAGTACTTGGACAAGTTCGTCCAAGTATTCATTAACGATATTTTGATTTACTCTAGGATGATGTAGGAGCATGGTGAGCACTTGCGCTTAGTACTACAGTGCCTACAAGAGAACAAATTATATGGGAAATTGTCTAAATGCTCGTTTTACCAATCGAAGATTCACTACTTAGGGCATGTCATCTTCGACGAAGGTATCGCCATGGATCCAGCAAAGGTCGAGGCTATTATGGAATGGCCTGCGCCGACGAATGTACCAGAAGTGCATAGCTTCATGGGTTTAGCAGGATACTATTGACGGTTTGTCGAGGGATTTTCGAAGATAGAAAATGTGATCACGAAATTGCAGAAGAAGAAAAAGAAGTTGTTTGGACCAAGAAATGCACGGAGGCACTTCGGAGGCACAAAGAGCTGTTAACAACGACACCAATACTGAAGTTCCCTAACATGGATGCAAAATTCTTGGTATGCACTAACGCATACAAGGAAGGCTTAGGTGGTGAGATCGGAAGAG
>CBVK0100852508.1:0-10554 GCA_900067695.1 Picea abies
TTCTACTTTGAGGCTCTCCAAATTCTCACCAAGATCTTTTCTAGGGGAAGTTTACAAAATTTGTAGCTTTGACGTATCTCTTAAATTGTACCTTGTGCTTTGGGAGATTAAATCAATGAAGAAGATTCAATAAAAACAAAGTTAGATGCCCAAATGTCCATGATAACCAAAAGGATTAGATTGTTGTTCCTCTATTCTATACTCATAACTTGAGCCCAATTCAAAGCATATTGTGGTTTTCTTTTATGATTAGTTCCATGTCAATGTTGCTATTGTTAACAACAATGTAGTTGATTGTGTTCCTTTGTACTATCTAAATTATTTGAGATTTGTTAATTAACATATCAAATTAATATTGGAATGCTATTTGAGATTTGTTAATTAACATATCAAATTAATATTGGAATGCAGAACATCAAAGATGAGTCAACGACAAAGGTTGACAAACGATGAATACCATTCATATGATGAGAGAATAGTCGATGAGAATGATATGGACAGATATCCATGTCCATGTAAAGATTGTCTTGGTGGAAAGGTGAGGAAAAGAAATGTGATTTATAGACATATGATAAGACATGGGCATAGTGGTATAAGCCCTTGGGAAAACAATTATTATGAAGATATGATAGAAGTGCATAGCATGAGAGATGAAAAGGTACCAAACATTCCTGAAGTGGCACCAAACATAGATGAAGAGGCAACAATGTTAGAAGAAGGGGTTGAAGTTAATAGAATGTTGAATGAGGGTCTAAATGATGATTGGGCCAAGTCGATGGAGGATTCTTTAAAGTCTATGTATGTTAATTGCAAGTCAAGTCATTTGCAACAATCCTTCAAATTCTTAACTTGCAAGTGGTGCATGGTTGGACAAATGAGAGTGCAGATGAGTTATTGCCATTTTTTAGTCGGTTGTTGCCATGTGAGGGAACTTTATACTATTTTAAAAGGTCTTCCGTTGTCATTGTTGATTTCTATTTGGAAAGAGAAACTTCTCTCCCCTTTCTTGTCTTAGGAGTAGATTCAAATTTACTAAAATAGGAGATGTTACATACATATCCAGAAAAAACTCATACTCTCATTCTACACTCTGCAAGATTGCTTCCAAGATGTTGTCTATAATTCCCCTTGCTAAGTGTGGCTCATGGGTTGATAGGTGTAGCTTTGATTTCAATTTTATTGCATTACTTTCAATTACTACTTTGAGGCTCTCCAAATTCTCACCAAGATCTTTTCCAGGGGAAGTTTACAAAATTTGCATCTTTGACGCAATGAACCTTTTTTATGGTTGAAAGTACTTTCAGAAACATGCCTCGAGCGGATTCACTAGTGAATCCCCTCTGGGATTTTTTACTCCAGTGTTTTTTTTTACCTTTAGGTTAACCTAGAGTAAGGTTTGGAATCTTTTCTATTGAGATTTGGTAGCAAGAAAGGTTTTCCACCATTGTGCAGTGTCCTAGCATGGTGGAGAACAATGAAACTAGGTTGAGTTGACTAATTGAATTTTCCTAAAGTTTAACTTAAGAAAAATAATTGTTGATGTGTTATATTCTTTAGTTAACTACTTGGTCACCTTTCTAAGGTTAAAAGTGAAAATAAATTAAGTGATGGTTGTTTGAGTGATTGACCAATTTCGATCTCCTCTTGCACAAAGTCATCCCTCATGTGCATGAATGACCCAATCGTGGAGCTATTTGCATGAGGAAGGGAGCCTTAGTTGTTGTGTGAGATTACTCTACATGTTGTGTCTAATAATTTTTTGTTTGATACAATTTACCATAAGTTACAACCATATGAATCATAGGTGGTTAAGTGTCTGAGTGAACACATTCTAATGCCACATCTTTCCTCTCAATTGATGGTGTTAATCTCTTAAATTGCATCTTGTGCTTTGGGAGACTAAATCAATGAAGGGGGTCCGATACAAACACAGTTAGATGCCCAAATGTCCATGATAACCCAAAGGATTAGATTGTTGTTCCTCTATTCTTTTCTCATAACTTGAGCCCAATTCAAAGGATATTGTAGTTTTCTTTTATGATTAGTTCCATGTCAATGTTTCTATTGTTAACAACAACGTAGTTAATTTTGTGCCTTTGTACTATATAAATTATTTGAGATTTGTTAATTAACATATCAAATTAATATTGGAATGCAAAACATAAAAGATGAGTACACGACAAAGGTTGACAATCGATGACTACCATTCATATTATGAGAGAATAGTCAATGAGAATTATATGGACAGATATCCATGTCCATGTAAATATTGTCTTGGTGGAAAGGTGAGGAAAAGAGTTGAGGACAATGAAACTGGGCTGAGTTGACTAATTGAATTTTCCTAAAGTTTAACTTAAGAAAATTAATTGTTGATGTGTTATATTCTTCAGTTGACTACTTGGCCACCTTTCTAAGGTTAAAGGTGAAAATAAATTAAGTGATGGTTGTTTGAGTGATTGACCAATTTTGATCTCCTCTTGCACAAAGTCATCCCTCATGTGCATGAATGACCCAATTGTGGGGCTATTTGCATGAGGAAGGGAGCCTTAGTTGTTGTGTGAGATTCCTCTACATGGTGTGTCTAATAATTTTCTTTTTGATGCAATTTACCATAAGTTTACAACCATATGAATCATAGGTGGCCAAGTGTCTGAGTGAAAACATTCTTATGTCATATCTTTCCTCTCAATTGATGGTACTAATATCTTAAATTTTACCTTGTTCACTGGGATATTAAATCAATGAAGGGGATCCAATACAAACACAATTAGATGCCCAAATGTCCATGATAACCCAAAGGATTAGATTGTTGTTCCTCTATTCTTTGCTCATAACTTGAGCCCAATTCAAAGGATATTGTGGTTTTCTTTTATGATTAGTGCCATGTCAATGTTGTTATTGTTAACAACAATGTAGTTGATTTTGTGTCTTTGTACTATCTAAATTATTTGAGATTTATTAATTAACATATAAAATTAATATTGGAATGAAGAACATAAAAGCCTACCATTCATATTATCAGAGAATAGGCAATGAGAATTATATGGACAGATATCCATGTCCATGTAAATATTGTCTTGGTGGAAAGGTGAGGAAAAGAAATGTGATTTATCGACATATGATAAGACATGGGAATAGTGGTATAAGCCCTTGGGACAACAGTTATTATGAAGATATGATAGAAGTGCATAGAATGAGAGATGAAGAGGTACCAAACATTCATGAAGTGGCACCAAACATAGATGAAGAGGCAACAATGTTAGATGAAGGGGTTTAAGTTAATAGAATATTGAATGAGGGTCTAAACGATGATTAGGCCAAGTCAATGGAGGATGATTTAAAGCCTGTGTATGATAATTGCAAGTTAAGTTATTTGACAACAATCCTTCAAATTCTTAACTTGGAAGTGGTGCATGGTTGGACAAATGAGAGTGTAGATGAGTTATTGGAATTTTTGAGTCAGTTGTTACCACATGACTCCACATTGCCAAAAAAATGAAGTCATTGTAAAAATCAAATCATTAAGTTAGGCTCAGGGTATGAAAACATCCACACATGTGTAAATGGTTGTGTATTATTTCGCAAAAATATTGCAAGTGAGACATAATGTCCAAAATTTCAAGAAGGGAGGTATAAACTAGGGTTGAAATCAGTTGTGGATCCCAGAAAAGTTCTTCACCACTTTCTGTTAATCCCACGATTACTCTGAATGTATAGGTGCAGAGACATTGTTGAACTTATGCAATGGAATGCTCAAAATAAAAGCACTGATGGAAAACAACATGTGCCTGATTCTAATATGTGGATGGAATTTGATAATAAATAGCCTGATTTTGCCCAAGATCCTCGTAATATAAGGTTGGGTTTGGCTCTAGATGAGGTGAACCCATTCTCTGATCAAAGTATTAAATGGTCAACTTGGCTAGTGTTTTTAATCAATTATAACTTGCCACCATGTTTAGCAACTAAACCATTTTTCCTAATGTTATCATTGATTATACCAAGAAAAAAAGTGTGACTTCAGATACAATCAATGTTTATCTAGAGCCATTATATGATGAGCAAATGGAATTGTGGAAAGGAATTGAAGCAATTCAATTTTTAAGGGATGGTCATTCAATCAAATTCACTTTAATAGCTTCCTTATTGTTTATGATTCATGATTTTGCTGCATATGGCATATTGATTGGTTTCACTGTTCATGGATACCATGGATGTCCTTCTTGAAAACTTAAGGATTTTGTGAGGAACTCAAGAAGTTTGCATAAGTGTGTTTATTGTGGACATCGTGCTTACCTGAAAAAGGATCATCCATATTGTTGACAAAAAACATGTTTCAATGGCCAGGAAGAGAATCGTGAAGCACCATTTCCAATAATGAGTGAATACATTATTGAGAATGGACATAGAAGAATGTTGTTTATTGAAAGTGGTGGGATTTGTCGTAGTAGGGATGATCCATGTAATGAAAGCAGTGTAAAACAATTGTCATATTTTATAAGTTGTTGTACTTTAAGGATATAGCCATCAGGCATATTGTTGACTTTATGCATATCGAGAAAAATATAGCCTATGCTATTATAGAAACTCTTTTTGGTGTTTTTGATATTGTTTCATTACGTGAATACTTTTGATAACTAAATATTCGTCGAAATCTTTGGGTTGAAAAATATAGAAAACTTAGTGCTCCTTATGTTTGGACAAAGAAACAACATGCACAATTCTTAAAGTTGATGTCTTAGACTGGCTTTCCCATTGGATATGTAATTAGTAGTATTATAAGCCAAACTGACATGAATAGCTTAAGAGGCCTCAAGATCCATGACTATCATATCATAATTGAGAATATTTTACCTATTGTGGCCAATATATCAAGTTTGGCAAAGGGGCCAAGATTGGAAATTATAAGGTTGGGCCTAATATTAAAGAGAATGAGTTTACATGTATTAGATTCTTCTAATTTGATAGTTTGAGGGAGGAGGTTGTTGAATTCCTTTGTCTATTGGAACGAGAATTGCCACCAACAATATTCAACATTTCTATGCATCTTTTGATACATATAGAAAATGAACTAGAGCATTGTGGTCCAGTAAGAACGAGATGGATGTATCCTATAGAAAGATATATGAAGGTTTTGAAAAAAAATCGTCCATACTAGGAAAAAACCAGAAGGCATCATGTCTGAGGGATATTCAATGTAAGAGGCCATGGGATTTTGCATAGAATATATGAAGGATTTTAAAAATGTCAATCAACGTGTATGGGATGATGATAAAGTTGATAGAGTTTCAATTGAAGTATTAGAAGGAAATGGAAGACGCTTTAAATTATCACATAAAGAAAGAAGTGTGATACATGCCTATGTTCTTTAGAACACATGTTCATTCGATAAGTGGCGCAAGTAAAAAAAAATTACACAATAATTTATTTCGTCAATTGCATTTACACATTTATATTATTATTCTTATTATCTTGTACATTCATATTCTATGTAGGAAATACGAAGAATAGAATCAAACATGGATGCAACGTCGACCTCAAAAGCACAGACGTCATGATTTGATTGGAGGTGATTCTTTTCCAAAATTTGAAGAATTGATTGCTAATGCAATCAATGATTCAAAAGAAGAAGGTCAAAATATAACAATGGAGGAAAGTGAGTTTTCACAATTTCCACATATATGGGCTATGCAGTTTAGTGGCATGTGGACCTATGGTAGTCATTTAAGAGTGGAAGAAAAGGAAAAAGGAAAGGGAAATTGTGATTGTGTTGTTAGGGTTGAATCCATTCATGAAACTAAGAAGAAATTTTATGTTGGATTTATCCAAGAAATTATTCAAGTTGATTATGGTGAAAATAGTCTCATATTATTAAAATGTAAGTGGGTCAAACCATCTACAGTACAATTTAATGAGTATGGATTTGTACGTGAAAATATACGACAATTTTTATCAGAGACTGATGAGCCATATGTCTCTCCTCTTCAAGTTAACCAATCATATATAATTGATGATGTAAGAAGCCCAGGATGGTCATATGTCATTCAAACAGAGTTTCATTCGAAACGAAAATTCATGGAAGTTGTTGATATAATTCCTAATGGGAAATACGATAACTTACAAGAAAAATTCGAAGAAGTGGATAAAGATAATGATAGAGGGATTGAAGAAGAGACTTTGATTACCAACGAAGAGATTGAAATAGAGAATGTATTGCATGCCTCAGGTGAGGATGATGAAGAAAGTCAAGAACATGCACACGGGAGTGATCAGGATTCTGACTCCCAGTGGCAATGCGGATGATTATGATGATGATTCATCACCTTAACTGGTAAGCTTGTCACTTAAAATTGGGTTTTATGTATGGTGTAATTTATTATTGAATGTAATGTATTATTAGAATTTATAGATGTTGAATACAATTTGAATATATAGAAATGCATAGCATGTGGTTTAAATTGGAGGCATAGTAAGTTTACATAAAATGCTTTACATGCCTTTAGCATAAATTTACTTATTTATTGTTGATTTCAAGTTATATAAGAAACACTTCAGGGGCTGATTTTAAGAGGCATTTGTTCTTTAACTTGTGCATTTAATTTTTGAGCACATGCATTAATAAAATATGAGTTTCAAACTCTTATTCCATTGTTGTTTTGTTGATTCAAGTGGTTTATTTATACACTATTGTTTATTTGGACTTCAGGATATCATTAAAAAGTCCTTGAGGTGAAAGTTAGATGACAGTGATAATGCATAAAAGATGACAAAATATGAGCGCTCTAGTAGAGAACATGTGACCAAGAACGATGAATATTTATCGTGTCTCAGTTTGACAAACAGGAAAGTTGTTAATCCACTTAAGTAGTATATTATTTGTTTAATAGTGTTGAATGTTTTATACGCGAGAAATTTATGTATATAAGACATAATATGATATTTTTTTTGTATTATAGGAAATAAAAATATGCAGGCATAGAAAAAGTGGAGACAAAATCAAGGGAAAGTAAAGATACAGTGCCACCAACTCGTAGAAGCCAGTGCCTTTGTGATCCAACAAAAGTAGTCGGTGAAAATAATATTGGTCATGGTGTGCGAGTTTATATAGAACATGGTGATGTGGAGGTTGATATAGCACATGGTGTTGCGCAGCGTGATGAATTCTTAGCAAAAATTCTAAAAGAGATTATTGGTCAACATGCGAAAAAAGGAAGAGAAAGTCTAGAGATGTTAAATGTAATGTATTATTAGAATTCATAGATGTTGAATACAATTTGAATATATATAAATGCATAACATGTGGTTTAAATTGGAGGCATAGTAACTTTACATAAAATGCTTTACATGCCTTTAGCATAAATTTACTTATTTATTGTTGATTTCAAGTTATATAAGCAACACTTTAGGGGTTGATTTTAAGAGGTATTTGTTCTTTAACTTGTGCACTTAATTTTGAGCACATGCATTAATAAAATCTAAGTTTCAAACTCATATTCTTCTATTGTTCTGTTGATTCAAGTGGTCTTTTATACACTATTGTTTATTTAGACTTCGGGATATGAAGAAAAAGTCCTTGAGGTGCAAGTTAGATGACAACGATAATGCAGAAAAGTTGACAGAATATGAGTGATTTCGTAGAGAAAATGTGACCAAGAATGATGAATATTTATTGTCTCTTGGTTTGACAAACATGCAAGTTGTTAATCCACTTAAGTCGTATATTATTTGTTTAATAGTGTTTAATTTTTTATAGGCAAGAACTTTACGTATATAAGACATAATATGATATTTGTTTTGTTTTATAAGAAAGAAAAATATGCAGGCACGGAAAAAGCAAAGAAAAAATCAAGGGAAAGTAAAGATATAGTGCCACCAACTCGTAGAAGCTAACGCATTTGTGATCCAACAAATGTAGTTGATGAAAATAATAGTGGTCACATTGTGCAAGTTGATATATCACATGGTGATTTGGAGGGTGATATAGCACATGATGTTGCCCAGCATGATGATTTCTTAGCAAAAGTTCTAAAAGAGATTATTGATCAATATGTGAAAAAAGGAAGAGCAAGTGTGGAGATCATTTATGCAAAACTCAAGGACATGTTTGAAGGAACATCTACAAAGACCAGTATTGAGCTACATATTGCCACACCTAATGTGGCCAAGGAGAATTATCTTCCGGTTAATGCAAGTCATAAAGAGATAACACTTATAACTGGTGTGCGTCAAAATTCACCTATTGCATCTCTTGATGAAACTAGATCAGCCAAAAATATTGTTAGTGGTTCACAAGATGTATCTGCTTTTGTTAAAAGACAAAGATTGAGTCAAGGATTGTATATATGTATACAGAGGAATGCAAAAGAAAGAAAAATAGAAGGTAAGACGTCATTCTTGGTTGCAGTGTTGAAAGATGGTGAGCCCATTCGGAAAAATGTAGTGAGGTGGGCCTCGGAGTTGGGAACAAGATGTAGGGCTCATTTGGATATTTTCAAATCAATTTTTTTAGATCAAGATCCACGAATTGCTGATAATGTTATCCAAAAAATGGAAAATTCTTTTGAGACTGTTGGTGGAAAAATCTCTAGAAAATATTATAAGCAAAAGATGAGAACTATGATGAACACTTATAGATATAATTGCATAAAATTAATCATGGAAGGAAAAGGAAAGACAACTCCGCTCTATCTCCCAAACAATGTGAGGCGTTAAAGGAAACTATATGTTCCAAAGAATATTTGACAAAGAGGAACTGGAGCATGAAAGCAAGAGATAATGTCAGGAATCCATATACATTTGGTCGAGGTGGGTTGCATGCCAAAATAGACAAATTGACAATAAGTGTTGATTTTTGGCTGAATTTAAATTGTTATTTATTTTGATTTGTTTATTGAACTGACTATGTTGAAACTTGACATTGTATTTTAGGTGGAAAATAGTAACAGAGAGCCAGGTGTAGAAGACATTGTTCATTATATGGTAGCATTAGATTCTAGTAAATTTGACAGTAAGAGCAAGTGGAAAAGTAGAGTTTCGATAGAGAATTCACAACCATCAGTTGGAGGTCAAAGAAGTCCATACATAAGAGACATTACAAATGATGTCAACTCGAGTGATTAGTACCAACATGTAATGACTTTCATATAAGGTCTCAATGAGATAATTTCACAGTTGGTTGCCTCTGTTAAGCCTATATTTTCTACATGGAATGAACATAAATCCAGTGATTCAATTGAGGTAATATTCTCTATTGATCTCGTTTATTCTTGTTTGAACATGTATGTCATTTATTCCTGTAAATCAATCTATTGTATCTCATTACTTCTTGTTTGAATAGGTTTTGTGCTTGTAAATTGAACTAGAAGTTATATGACTTTGTATGTTTCCACTCGGTCTGCTACATTTACAGTGAACTCTTAATTTCTCCCGCTTACACTCTCTTACTAATAATTAGTGTACTAAATTAAATCTCTAAGATAGTTTGGTTCCCTATGGACAGGCCTTCTTCTTCTTCTGTCTTTTCATCCTTGCACTGTGTAGAACCATCCTTTGTTTCTAGAATCAGCTCTCTATGTTCTACCTTTAAAGTATCAAGTATGTTTTGAGTCTGAAAGAGTGCCACCAACACCTCGAGATCCATATACTATCAGGAAATGCAAGACACTTGCACACTAATCCTAACAGAAGAGAAGAATAATTTAATTAAGAACGCAAATGAAACAAGCAATCACATAGTACACTGAGATTTTGAGCATTCCTTTGATCATTCTTCTTTCTTGTTTTCTTATTCATTCATAATAAAAGGTTACATATCTAACCTTGGTCCACACCTAAGACACAATCGACATCATACCCTCTTGCACAGACAAGAACAACCCTGTAGCCAAATTAGCTTACAGATACATAATTAGTAACCTACAACTACACATGCACTAAATTTCATAAGTGCATTACATCATTACCTTACAAAAATAGACTATATGACCTTACAACACACCTTTTTATAGGCTTTACAATAGGAAAAACCCTAAATATTTGCGCCCAAATGCGGTCACAGATCTATGCATATCATTGGCTACAAAACTTGCAAATATAGAGATTGTATTACAGTCAACTCCAAGTCAGGTTTACCAGTCGGCCTTCATTCAGTCTCTAGTTGGTCATCTCACGCTCGCACTTCAACCTTTTATTGGTTGACTTGCCATCGATATCTTCGACTTCAAATTTACCTTGTTGACTTCCTCGACTGTAACAACCCTAGTTGAATAAATGTTTAAGGTTTATTAAGTAAAAATTAATTAGGGGATTAATTGTCTTAACATGGTATTAATTAAACAAGATTGGTATAAAGATACTAATTAAATATTTATTAATTAATTAAAGGTTATAATTTTGATTAATTAATTAATTAATTAACTACCTATTATATTCAATAATTTGGGTATTAAATTTAAAAGGGATAATAAGTTATATTGTTTAAATTATAAAAAAAAAAAAGAGTTACGTACACGGAAAGGGATAAGATATTAATTCAAAGGGGTAAGACATTAAATA
>CBVK0100852509.1:0-10554 GCA_900067695.1 Picea abies
CCTTATCGTTGGAAGGTTTTGTCAAATTTTGACCCCATATGTAGTAGTGTCTAATGTGATGTCATTTTAGAAGTTTAACCATTTTATCCATTCTACTATGTGTATGGCATGTCCATCGAACATGGGTAAAACATGTTGGAATTCAAAGCCAAAGAAAAAAAAGTTTGCATTCTTCATGATTTAGGGGAATCGCGCACTCATGCCAAAGTGATGATGAGTCTGTACAAAAAACATGTGCAAGAATATTTCATGAATTTAGTGAAGAAGAAAATTTTCTGAAATATTTTGACACCACTTGGCTATCCAATGACAAAATCTGTAAGTGTCTTGTAACATTGAATCATGAATATTATTCCATACTTGCATGTTTTTAGTCATTAATTTTTAGTTGAAGATAATTTATTTTCTAGATATGTGGGAAAAAACTTATAGGAATTTTTTGCATTCCAATCAAGACACGAACAATGCAATTAAATCCTACCATAGGTATCTAAACTATGAGGATAACAATGTATGCCACAAATGGGTGGATTTGATAATATTCATCTTGTTGACAAAATTTGAACTATATTATATTCATAATCAACATTTAAAAGAAGCGGGAATTATAAATTCTACAAAGTGTGAGAAACAAGAGACTCTCTCAAATGCTAGAGCAATCCAGATACCGGATGAAGATTGTTTGTGCAACCAAAAGAGTATGAATGGATTTCTAGTTTGTAGTTAAAATAAGGATACTCTTGATACCTAGTATAATGTCATATACACATGGTTCGATTTTAATTTTTGTAGTTGTTATTGGGCGTTGAATGGAAATGTTTTTTTTTCACTGAAATGAAAGAAAAAAAAAAAAAAAAAACTTCTATTTATTTAAAGAAAGAGTTACAATCCATAGGAGTATAGGCACAATTCAAAAAGTTTTATTGAATACTTTTCAATACAGTTTCAAAGAAAAATCTAAGATACCTTTGAAAAACACATATTCACATGAGTACATAACAATTCAAAATATAAACCAAAAATGTTGAAGAATATCATCATCTCAAATGGAAGTAATCCCGCCATCCATAAATTCCTCTTGAATTAAATGAAACTCTGGCAGCTCCAAAGCTTCTTTTGGCAATCTATCTCCTTATGCCTTCAATTCATGAAATGCATGCTAAAAATAAATAGAATATAAGGAGACAACGATGATATTTAGCCTCAGCCCTAGTACCTATAGATCTGAATTTTCAAGAAGAGCAAACCTAGACATCCAATCAATGGATAATTTGGAGTCCCCAAATATGTGTAGCTCTAACATTTTCCTATCCACAACACATTTTAATAGATAAAACAAAGCTTTAAACTCATATTTGTTGTTATATCCCTTGTTGATGTTCTCTTTAGCAGAGATGAACTTGGAATTTGAAAGATGCAACTAGAACTCGATACCACATCAAGATTCAGACCCTTGACATGCGCTGTCGAAAAATCCCCATGGAACATTATGGATAATATTGACAGGTCTAAGTACTCTCAGCTCCTTTACAAAACTTGAGATAAGATAAAAAGGAAGGAGTGCCAAAATCTGATGACATGTTTTAAATGTAGGGTTGTGTGCTATCCATATGCCCCATGTAACCAGAAAAGGAAGCGCTTGGAATGAATTTAGATGTTGGGTTTGAAAAAAATATTTAAAATTGTCAATCAAAGTGTCTCGAGACCATCACAACCTTACTTTCAAATGGGAAACAATGAATCTCCACACCTCCCTTGAAAAATCACAATTTAAAAACAGGTGAACATAACTTTCATCATAATTTTTACACAAATAACAATACCTAAGATGATGTTTCATCCTGCGTTTAATTCTCTCCAAAGTGAGAACTCTATTTAGGAGAATGATACAAAAGAAAATATCTTCCTTTAAAGGCCCTTTGATACTCCACATAGGTTTATACCGTCAAAAACTATCTCCATTGTCAATGTTGATCAAGGCCTGATATCCCATTTTCATCGAGTATTTGTCTCCCACGTTTGAAAAATTCCAAACTAGATCGTTCTTTTCTTCTGTAATATGAACATGAGATAATATTAGAGAAAACATAAAATGGGCCCAATAATTTGACCAAATGATTGTCAATCCAAGGCCCTCTACATAAATCCATTTTTTCCTCCAAATGGAAGAAATATTTGAATTGCATATATGGTTGAGAGTGTGAATTCCCAATTCTCTAATATGTTCCACTAACAAACCTAGAAGATACCAAAACCTACAATAGAGTCAACCCCAATTTGAACCTGCCTCCATGAACCTACTTTTCAGGCCAATAAATTGCCTATCCAAAGAAAAACATTTATCAGCGCCCTCCATTGGCAAGAAGCATTGGAAATTGGTTTCCTTGGCAGTTGGATCCAATAATTTTCCAGGCTCAATGTATTTAGATATTAAAATAACTTCCCATAAACCATCACATGATAAGAACACCCATAAGGATTTGGCCACCAAAGCACGCACAAAGAAAAAAATATTTTGTATGCCCCATCCACCTGTATTTGGATTTGATAGACGTTTCTAGTTCACAAGGTGTGATCCAAGATACTTTGAACTTCCTTTCTAGAGAAAATTAAAACACAAAATTTGTGAATTTAGATCAAGATTCCTTTTGGTATGTTGGACAACAAATATCAGTAGACCATAATTGCTTCAATTACATATTTAATTAACACTAGTGTTCCTCCCTAAGACATCCATCTATTGCACCAAAATTTAATTCTTCTCTCTACACGAGCCACCAACCACACTAGTATCCAGTACCATAACCATTTGTCTTCAATTTGTATCCTAGATATTTAAAATCACCCCCCAACGCATTGACCAAAAAACTTAGTTGAGTGTCAAAATCAAGTCTATGAAGTCCCTAAATATTGGCTAGAAAGATAGAGCATATCTCCCTATTGATGATCATTCATGTTGCCTCACTAAACAGGACCAAATTTTCTTTGGAACTACAACATCGGGTTCTGCACAAGAAAAAAAAAGATATCATCTAGAAAAACCAAGTGAGTAAGGCCAACCGAACACCCAAAGTGCACCCCATGAAACCATTCAAATTGATTTGCTTCATCCATTGCTCTGCTAAGGCCATCCACTACCAAAAGAAAAAAAATATGGTGACAAGGGATGACCCTGATGGAGGCCACGACCTAGGAGAAAAAATGGTGATCTCTCCTCGTTAATAAGGATAGCACAAGAGACCGAAGTTACACATGCCATTATCCATTTAACCATGGAAGGTCAAAACCCACATGCAATAGCATGAGATGAAGGTAAAGCGATGATACCCTATCATAAGATTTTGACAAGTCAATCTTGACCACCGAGCACTGTATTTTATGGGTTTTAATTGTATGAATCCCTCCTTGCACAGATCCTACAGCTTCATGAATCATGCACCCCTTCAAAAACCCAAATTATTCCTCTGTAATTGATGAGGCCAAAATCGGCTTAAGTCAAGATGCTATGGATTTTGCAATAACTTATAAATCCAATTATAGAGGGCGATCGACCTTGAATCATCAAAGGAGACAGGATGATCCTTCTTCGGAATAAGAGCTATAAAGGTGGAATTCATACATGAAAGAATCTTACTCGAGGTTCTCACCTCTTCAATCACCTGAAGCAGTTCATTACTGAATAGATCTAAGAAGTATTCGAAAAACTCAACAGTATATCCGTCCAGACCCGAACTTTATTATTTTTTAAGAGTGGATAAGATTCCATTCAATTCTTCAATAGAAATTTCTTTTTACAATTTAGCATTGACCTCGTCGGATATAAGAAGAGGAAAAAAGATGAGATGTTTGAGAATCAAATCCATTTTATATTGACTAGAGTCCTTGATTAATCCATTGAAATGGTCAACACCCATAGCTGCTATATTTTGAAACCTGTGCACTGAATTTCCTTTAGAATCCTCTAACTCACAAATTGAGTTTATGTTTCTCCTTTGAATTGTAAAGTTCTAAAAAAAAATTGAATTCTGATCGCTCACCTCTACCCATATGAAACAACTTTTGAGACATTGTGCCTTCTCATGTTCTAATAATATATCCTGACAACGAGAATCAAGACTTATGGATTATTCCATTAACACTTAATCCCCCATGAAAAAATTCATAGAACCATAAGTATTCTCCAGCTTATCTTCTATGGAGTTTAGATCAAATTCAACATACCTCTTACTTTCTCTCTCCCATGCAACCACTAGACCCTTTAATCTCTTGAGATTTGAGACGAAATGCTTACTGGGGGAAGAATTCTCTTCTCTTTGAAAATGGACCCGATTACTTTTGACTATGTCCTGAAACTCTTCCATCGGAAGCCAATATAAGTTGAACTTGAAAGGGGATCTTGGTCTCACTCTCGGATAGCCTAACTCCAAGAATACAAAAAATTGATCAGATTATGAAGTTTGACCAACCCATGATATATGCGAGCCCATAGAATCAGTAATTTGATGATGGATCATGAAGTGATCCAACCATTTTGATATAAATTCCTACCCATTTTGATTATTTCACCACATGGACTTCATCTTGGCAGGTTCAACATTCGCTCATCCTTGCCTTTCAAAATGTTCCATGAAAAACTGATCCAAATTGTATTATCTTGCCTTTGGCCCCTAGATTTCAAGTCTAATGATTGTAAGATTTAGGTCACCACCCATGATAAAATCATCATACTTCAAAACACTCAACCTAAATATCTTGGACTAGAACGATACTTTATCATCATACAAGCTATACATATTAAGAATTTAAAAACTGTGATCCAACTCCAAACTGTATATCTTTGTCATAATTCCTAAACAAATGGAAAACATGTTTAATAATCTACAATTTGCATACCAACCAATAATTAGACCCCTAGAGAGCCCCATAGAATCCCTATCAACAAATTCCCACCCCAGGAGAAGCTTAACTGGATCATTAATTAGAAATTTGCTACCCCCCATGGTTTCTTGCATCATCAAAATGTTTGGATGATTTAACTCCACCATGTGACGAAGAGAAAGTGATTTTTCCCTCCCTCCAAGGAAACAATTATTCGTAGTGCAGGATTTCATGGAGGCCCATTGGATGGGGCTTTACCTTCTCTAAGAACCCTTGAAATCAAACATTGTCTTCCCTGCAACACCTCCTGAGATGCTTCTTCTTGAGCATGTTTTAAGGTCATTTTTTAGCCAACCCGACCATGCCCAAAATCCTTACTAACATCAAACCATAAACCTCCTTGAACAGTTATCCCCTGAGAAATATCCCTAGGTATTAACATGTATGGGTCCCTACTTGAAGAAAGTGACAAGGAACTCGAGGAGGAGGAATTTCAGACACCCTTCTCCTGACAAGAGCAACGTTCTAAATCCTTACCCAATTCTACAACATACAAACCCACAGTTTGATCAGAGAAGTTATCCACAACCAAAATTGAACTATCAAGAGGGCTAGGATCCAACACATCCCACCTTTCAACGAAAAAAGAACCAATAATAGCATAAGGAGGCTTAGAAGAATTATTGATTAATAACATAAATTTGATATCAACAGTATGAGAGATTTTGGCCCATATAAATTCAATTTTCTTCCATTGAGAAGGAGACAAGTTGAGGTCGACTGCGAGGACGGGTGTTTCCATACTTTCCTCCACTAATTGCACTTTCCCTATATTAAAATTAACAATTACCTCACTAGCATTAAATGGTGAGTACTCCACCCTATCATTTTCCTCCTCTTCCATAGGAGGAGGCTTGACTTCTTCATGAATGTTTGTAGAGTAAAGAACTGGAGAAAACTCACCATGTCTATCCTCCACTCTACCCATGGGATTCTTCTCATTTAAATCCAAGGATACATGGTATCCTTTTTGAAATGTTAAAACACAGTATTCCATAAAATGTTCCAACTTGTGGTTGTGAGAGCATTGAAAGGAAATGTTGAGATAATCCAAAATCTACATGAAGGTCCTATAGCCCCAAACCTAGTCCAAAGATTCATATAATCCATACCTCGGGGCCAATGCTACCAACAATTGAGCCATCGAGCAGTGAAGACTGTTCTTATATCTTTGGTATGAGGTAATAAACAAACCCATCACTTCCCCAATACCTTGCAACCCCTTGCTCGTCCAAAACTCCAATGGAAAATTCGACAATTTAATCAACATTGGAAGACTAGATAAAACCTCTTATTTTGTGTCAAACAAAGGGTACAAACACTTAGCGCGAAGCAAATGTCGATCAAAATACCACCTCTCATAAATTATTATCAATGAATTTGCCTTGTTATTAAACAAAAAACCCCACCACCCATGGATCGGCCATGCAATAAAGGATCATAACACAGACAAGCCTTCCATAAATTTTTCATCCAACCAGAGATAGAGTTGATAGTAACCCGTCGACCACAGAATTTACCTACCAGCACATGACCCTCCATCTCTAGAATTTGACTGATTTTGATACCCTTTCCCACCACTATGGAAACTTTTCCACCTTTGGATTTAACCACTCTCTTTTGTTTCCGTTGATGAGAATGATCTTGGGTAGAGTTACCACCCTATCGATCGATGGGTAAAGACATTTTTTCCAAAACTACCCTCGTCTCAACACCGCCAGATCTTGGTATTAATTCACTTGGCCCATGAATTGGAGGCATAAGAGAAAATGAACCATGCAAAGCTGAGGACTTAGCCTTTTTTATTAAACCCTCGAGAATTAAATTGTCATGACATTATGACATTAATTATTGATCAACCTATGGATGATCCTATCCCACTGACCTTGATCTCAAGGAAAGGGAGATCATATCCTGACATGGCACATCACGTGAAGTAAAAACACCTTTCACCTTGGATGAGAAAACCTCCTCGAAAAGACCCAAATCTAGGCCTCCAAGAGGAAACAAACAAATGGAAATTGCATGCTTTGACACTGTATCTTCCAAATATTCCACCAAGGGAAAATAGTCATCCATGGTTGGTCTTCCCTGCTCACCCTAGCCTCCACATGGATGCTTACATCGTCTGGTACAAAATCCTTGTACTTGCAATATGAAAGATGGTAATTATCATTGAATGACAATGTTTGTAAGCATGTCTTCAAAGTTCAAATGTGGGTCAGTGAACATGATTTGGACATTAATACATTACAAAAAATTTCTAGTCTTATTATTAAGAGTACTATATTTTTAGTTGATTTAAATAAAATAGGTACAATGATCCCGCTACTAGAAGACGAAGAAAACATTAACCATGTAAATATTTTATCATATCACGTTGATCCTGAGACTGCAATATTGAACAATCTGATCTTTGAGGTTGATAGAACACAAGTTTTGCATGCAACGATCAATAAAAGAGAGAGGGATATGTTGAACAATTTTCCTACAAATGTGGACCATTTAGAAGCAATTGACAATTTTTTTTACACTTTAGAAGGAGAGATAAGCAAAAAATTTGTCAGTGCCATTTCTCCATCTAAAATCATGACTAAGATACAACACAATTTTTTGAGCCCGCAAAGTAAAAAGATACAACATCGTCGTGAGAGACATTCAACGAAGGATAAACCACAATTTGAAAGGGTTTGATGGGTTCACACAAATTCAAAGAATAGCATGGACAAGCAAATGGAACTTCTTTCTTCAAAAGATCATAGGAATGTGAAACATACCTCTGATCATGTGCAACATTATGTTCCAAACAATATAGGTATTCTCATAATGAACCTCGTCATGTCCGACATTGTTAACTTCAATTATTTTTTGATGATATTGTTGAGGGAAACATAGGTACATATTTTTAAATTATTTTCAACAAAAGAGAGTTGTAAAAATATTTATATTGTTCAGTTAAATCTTATCTAATTAAATATTTAGTGCATTATGTCTTACAACTAACACTAACCTTATTTCATTTTAAAGGTTTATGTTGTAAGCTCAACCAAATGATGTAGTTATCCAAGAAATTAGCACATACATGCCAACAATCCCATTGCTTCCATATTTGAATATAAGAGGCTTGGTGAAAGATCAATTTAGCATTAAAGTTGTTGACACGTAATTGTATGATAATTGACATGAATCACATATCATTCTAGCATGTATATTAAATAAGAGAAGAGTTATGAAATCTTTCTCAAATATTTTGATTGTGAAGCAAAAACAATATTATTGGTTTGATTTTTTAAATTATGTTACATAGTTTAAATATTACTAATAATACATTTGTTTATTTGTGGTTTTCAGGAGTATCAGGGGATTGAATACAACGATGAGATGAAAACATTTTGATGATTTTTTGCAAAATTATGTTTTTGTTTCATGATATAAACATGATTTCGTATAGGACAACTCTTTTAATTTTATAAAAAAATATATGGATTATGTGGAGAGACACACACTACTTAACTATATTTTTAACTATGATGAATGTTATCATTAATTTATGATCTTTTCCTTCTCATTTTCTAATGTTATTATTTATTTTTCTCCTTTGATTTATCAAAATAAAACATTTCTTCTTTTCCTATTTTGCTAATGTTTTGATTTATTTTTCTCTTTTTCCGTATATGCGCATATACATATGCACTTTTGTATTTATGCACATATGCATCTATGGAAGCACTTCTGTATATGCACATATATGGAAGCATATATATATGGTATATTCACTTCTATATATGTGCACATACGGAAGCACATATCATATATATGTGCATATACGAAAGTGCTTTCGTATATGTGCATGTATAGAAGCACTTTCATATATATGCGTATATACAGAAAGTAGATATATGGAAGTGCATATGAATATACAAAAATCACATATACGGAAGTTCATATTCATATACACAAGCGCATATACCATATATATGTGTGTATACGGGAAGCGCATATGCAGAAGCACTTATATGGAAGTACATCTGTATATGCGAATATGCACATATACAGAAGCACATATACAAAGGCAAATATAATGTATATATTTTTATATACAAAAGTGCATATACCATATATGCATAAACATAAGTGCTTCCATATATGTTCATATATCATATATGCATATACAAAATCACTTTTGTATATGTGGATATACGAAAGTGCATATAACGTATATATGTGCATATACATAAGCACATATATGAAAGAACTTATGTATATGTGGATGTACCATATATGTGAACATATATGGTATATGTGATTCTGTATATGCGCATATATGGAGGCACATATACATAAGCTCTTTCATATATGCGCATATCTCATATATGCATATATGAAATCTCTTCTGTATATACAATATATGTGCATATATGAAAGCACTTCCATATATGTGCATATACAAAAACTCATATACCATATATGTACATACATAGAAGAGCTTAAAAGCGCATATATCATATATGTGCATCTATAGAAGAGATTATATATAGGTGCATTTATGGAAGTATTTTTTTACATGCACATATACACAAGCGGGCTTCTGTAAATGCACATTTACGAAATCCATAATTAAATGGAGGATGTTATCTAGAATTAACCTCCCTAAATCTTGAGAAGAAGATACACTTTTCCTCTTAAGAGCCTTTTCCTCTTAAGAGCCAAGAGTGAACGAAAATTTAATTTTAATAATAAGTAGAATTTGTTGAAAGAATTAGACACAAAATTGTTTCTCTAATATAAGTTGTTTATCATTGTTGGTATAGTGTTCAAAATTCATGAAAAAGATCTCTAAATGAATATGTTCCAAAAATGTGCTTGTTCAAAATGCCTTTACTGTGAGAGATTGTTATTGTTATCATGTAATATATTGTACATCTCCAATATAATCAAAGTTGTTTGTATTATGTAAGAATAGTTCAAATTTAATCAAAATTATGTAAAACAAAAAATGATTATTATTGAGAAAAAATAAATAATAGTTAATATTTTTAATAAAAAATACTATTTAAATATGTTTTCAAATAATACTAATAATACTAATGAAAATATTTAAAATAGACAAAATAAAAAAAATAAAACTAAGAAAAATCAAAATTTAATATTTAAAAGATATTTGTGCATCCCTTTAAAATCCTCCAACATCCATAATATAAAGCTATTCTATTAAGTCTTTCCATATCCATAAAAGTTTTTTCTTTTTTCTTTTCACAAACAAGTTCTTTCAAATTAATGTAACAACATTTTCTCCAAAACTAATATCCATCTTATCAATAAAATAATATTCATCTTGTGAATATAAGTAATGTTGTACTTTAGAAGTTATAGGAAATTAAAATTATCTTTTATAAGTTATTTTATAATTAACATTATTTCAAAAATTCATGATCATCTTATGAATGAAATTAATGTTATAGAAAATTGATATTATACTTTATAAATTTACATTGAAAATTAAAAAAAAAATCATCAATTACATTTTATCAACAACAATGTATAATTAATTTTTTATTTTATTTTTATTTTAGAAATATTTAAATAAAAATTGGATTACATGTACAAAATAAAAAT
>CBVK0100852510.1:0-10554 GCA_900067695.1 Picea abies
CTGGCGCCCTGTATTTATAGTGGACTAGCCAGTCTAACTGGGGCCGACCTGACCAGTCTAACTGGGCCGACTTCTCTTTCTGGGCATCAATAAATTCAATATAAATATATTTTTTCAGCCGACAACCTGTCTAGGGTTTTCTTCAATTCTTTGTTTGCTTCCGGAGGATTCTAATCTCGTCATAGGTCATCATAGAGGTCCATACCTTCCGAAGCTACCATAATATTAACAGGATACTCTCTCTGTTAGAATAGAGGGGTTGGAGCTCACCTATAAAGAAAAAGACGAGAAGCAAGCTACCTGGTCGAGGGGGCTGGGGAGAGATGTCTCTCCCTTAAAGACGAGAAGTGCATGAAGAAAAGTGCTTGATAGTGCCAGGTTTTCAAATAGCCAATGCAATAATAGAATTGATCAAGGGGATCTTAAAGGCATTAAAGCCCTAGCCAGGTCCAACTCATGATACTTCTCTCACTAAACCTTAGGGGAGTAGGAGGGGCTCCGAAATTAGCCTCCCTCCATAGGTTACTATCTTGCACCTTACCATATATCTCTTTTTTTCAAGAAACTTTGGTAGAGGAAGCAAAAGCTAGAGCTTTAATGGCATCTTTACAACCCAGTTGGTTCGTGTGTTGTCGACTCTGTGGGTTAGTCTAGGGGCCTCTGTGTGGCTTGGGATCCCACAAAAATAACTCTCTCTCCCTTTGTAACTTGTGTCAACATTCTTCTGATAGTAAATAATTCGGTTACCTTTGTGAACTGTTACAGCCTGTGTACAGACATGAAAGATTTCTGGGATAAGGTGGTTAGCAGTGGTTTGTTAACCACAAAAAATATGATCATAGCAGGTGATTTAAATTACACTGTGTCTGTTGGGGAAGTGTGGGGTGACAAAGAATGTTTAGACCCACTGGCGGGGTACTTCAAAGGAATATTCCAAGATCATGGATTAGTTGACATAGTCCCCAAAGACATTATAGCAAAACACCTGGATAAAGCTTACATGTTGGAGGACCTAATCATGTCGATTGGGAGACACAGATCATGGGTTGCTTACCCATATACCTCAGATCATGCTCTGATAGTTCGCCAATTCGAAAATGGCCAGTGAAAAGTAGCCTATATGTTCAAATTGAACCCAATCTGGCTGGGGGGAGTGGGTTTTAATGTTGTAGTACATGAGGTTTGGAACTCCTCGAAGTTCTTTGTTGAACCTTCATCCCTAAGAAGACTAGTGTAGAAACTGAAAGAAATTAAAAGTAGAGTGATTGCTTGGGAGAAATACCAAAAGAAAATAAAGCACCTTGAAATAGTCACTGTTGAGGAGGAACTAGAGATTTTCTACTTTACAAAAGCTAAAAGGAAGGATACGACAGAAGTATACCTCCAAATCAAAGTGTTAGAAGAAGCCCAGAATAAGCTCTTGCTAGTCGAAGAAGAAATGTGGATATAGAAGAGCAAAGCTACCTAGTCACAGAAGGGAGACCTGAATACTAAATTTTCCATCAATTTGCTAGCCACAGGAAAAATTGAAAATCTATTTGGGAAATATTTGATGAAAATGACACTTGTCATTCTGGTCAGGAGGCACTTACATCAGAAGCGATGAGACATTTTAAAGGATTTTATGCAGAAACAAGACATAACACGATTGTTGAACATGTGAGCACAGTCCAACATTTCCCTTGCTTTATTATTGAGAGTGATATTCAAGTGCTTGAGAAACCATGTTCCAAAGTAGAAATATTATCTGTCCTAAAGGGGTTTTCCAAGGACAAAAGTCCTGGGCCAGATGGGTGGACAATGGAATTCTTCCTCCAGTTCTATGATTTGGTAGGGGCCGATACACTGGAGGCGGTGGAGGAGTCTAGGAGGAATGGAAAAGTGGCAAGGTCCTTAAACTCGACCTTTTTAGTCCTCATCCAAAAATTTAACAAGCTCTCTTGTTTTGGGATTTCAGACCCATTGCTCTTTGTAATCTGGCTTACAAGATTATCGCAAAGATTATAACCAACATGATAAAGTCTATCCTATCACGGTCATTATCAGGGGACCAGTTGGGGTTCTTAAAGGGAAGACATATTTTGGATGTGGTAGGTACAACACATGAATGTCTTCACAACATCAAAGCAAAGAAATTAAGAACTCTTATTCTAAAGTTGGATCTTCAGAAGGCCTACAATTGTGTTAATTGGGATTTTCTTCGGATGATTCTTCTTTGGACGGGCTTTGGTCTCATGCTTACAAACTGGATAATGATTTGTGTTAACACAAATTCCTTTGCTATTTTGATAAATGACGGGCCATCTCCTTTCTTCCATAGTGGGCGGGGATTAAGGCAAGGATGCCCCTTATCCCCTTTGTTGTTCATTTTAGTGATGGAAGGACTTAGTCTACTACTCAATAAGGCACAATCAATCAAAAGGAAAAATATTTGGGGTCAAGATATCTAGGATCCATAAGATTTTTAATATTTTTTGTGTGGACGATGTCCTTATCATGACCAAAGCTCGAATAAACGAATGTAAGGAAATATAATCTATACTATCAACTTTATGCAGCACTTCAGGTCTTATTATAAATCCACTTAAGTCAACTTTCCACTTCTCTGGGTTATAGGATGATGGTTTGACTAGTTTCAAGGCTCTCTTCCCTTACAATTTTGTGGATCTAAATGAATGGTTTTTGGTACTTGGGATTTTTCCTTAAGCCTGCAAATTATAGAGTCAAGGATTGGAGATGGCTCATTTACAAGTTTGAGAGAAGGATTGGTCACTGGTGCCACCAATGGTTGTCCTTAGGAGGGCGGTTTGTTCTCGTTAGAGCGGTTCTTGAGAGCATGTCATTTTTCTGGCTGGCGGTAGCCATCATTCCTACTTCAGTTCTCAATAGGATTAGACAACTGATGTTTAATTTTTTTTGGTCGGGCAGTGGGGCAAGGGAGCATATACACCTCTGTAGATGGGACTACATTGTAAAACCAAAATCCTATGGCGGCTGGGGAGTCAAGAACTTGTTTGTATTCAGTAGAGCGTTGGCTGCAAACACATTGTGGCATTCATTGATGAAGGACGACCTCTGACACATAGTGCTAAAGGACAAATACCTCACCTCTTCCTGGTTGGTGTCTTGGATGAGATGCTCCACGATTAGGACACATAAGGTCTCAAACACTTGGAGAAGTTTGTTAAAATCCCTGGATGTAGTCACTCACTGGATGGCTTGGAATCCAGAAGCAGGTCTTTCTATCCGTCTTGGTGAGGATGAGATCCTTGGATTGGGTAAGAAATCCGTCTTGGTGAGGATGAGATCCTTGGATTGGGTAAGAAATCACTTTTATCACCCGGTCTTGTTTCTTATCTTAAGCAATGGGGTATATCCACTTCCTATATCATGCAAGAGAATCGGGTAGGACGGGGGCAGTTTTGGCACATTGAAAAACAACTGTAGAGATGGGATTAATAGGTGCAAAGGCTGTTGAATGGGACCACTATTGCAGAGCACTGAATAACTTAGGTATTATTTTGACAGATCATCCGGATAAACTAATCTGGACTGGGGGATATAAATCGGGTTACATCTCGGACAAAAATGCCTACGATGCCTTAGCCTCTAAAATTTGGATCTGCAGTAATAGTTGGTGGCACTGTTCGCTTTGGAATTGGATTCTTGCTCTGAAACTTAAAATTTTTACCTGGTTACTGCTGAAAAATAAGATTCTCACTTCGGACAATTTACAGAGAAGAGGGTGGTCTGGACCGAGCATTTGCGGCTTGTTCCCGCAAGAGTTAGAGACAATGTTACATTTAATGATGCACTGTAGTTTTACCTAGTAGGTTTGGAAGCTGATTTTAGCAGCCTACAAATTAACTACTTGTTGGATGGGCTCTTCCCTGCAATCTTGCTTTAAAGATTGGTCTAGAAGACAGACAATGTTACATTTAATGATGCACTGTAGTTTTACCTAGTAGGTTTGGAAGCTGATTTTAGCAGCCTACAAATTAACTACTTGTTGGATGGGCTCTTCCCTGCAATCTTGCTTTAAAGATTGGTCTAGAAGACATCCTCTTTGCCCCACGTGGCCTTCTATCATCTGTTGGCAATTGTGGCTGAATGAAACAAGTTTTTTTTAGAAAGGTCGAGCATTTACATTCTCGGTCCTTCACAAGACCTTGGGGTGGTTAGGGAATTTACAGGTTCAGAGTATTCTAGCCTTACTCAAAAGAACTCCTCCATTGTCAAAGGAGGGAAGACCAACTTGGTGGTTTGATGGGGCTACTTAGGAACGAGGTTAGATCAGTGGAGCGGGAGGAGTCATCAGGATAATTCCACATTTAGATTTTAGTTGGATGTTAAATTATGGATTGGGTACGAACACTAGAGCCAAGTTATTGGGAGTTTGGGCTTTGCTAAATTTGGCATCTCGTTTACATCTCCAGGACCTTCAGGTGTTGGGAGACTCAAGAATTGTTATAGACTAGTTAAATCATAATTGTGTCCTTTAGGTCCTGAATTTGGTGTGCTAGAAGGATCGGATAAAGGGCCTCCTCAAGGACTTCAAGATTATTGAGTTCTCACACATCTTCATAGAATTTAATCAGAGGGCGAATGAGCTATCCAAAAGTGCTCTGCAACACCATGAAGGAAAAATTATTTACTACCAGATGGAAGATGGGCATGCAGGTCCTTTGTTGTTTCTAAATCTCTTTTGAAGTATCATAAGTTCTCTGGAAATAAACAAAGTTTTGAAAAAAAATAATTACAATATACATTGCCAACAACTAAAATGACACATACAATTAAAAGGGAGACTGCATTTTATGAAATAGAATTCCCAAGGTATGATTCAATTCAAACAAAACCACAATTCCAACGTTTAATTGATTCAAGGATCCAACAATCAAGCTAAAAAATAACCAGGCTACAGATAATCAATTGATTACACCAACCATCAAAACCATTGCTACATGGGGTTGTGGATGACAATATGGTTCTTGTTGTGAGTGCAACCTGTTACCCCTCACATCACATGAGTAACAGGCTTTTTAGGGGTGACTTGCAGGGATGATGATGGGCTTGAGATGAATAGGATGCTACAAGTTGGATCATGAGGTTGATGAACTTAGTGATGTCCTTGGTTTCTTTCGTGGTGATCGCATGTTCCTTGGTGTTGATTGTTGTTGACTACGTCCTCATTTGATGATTGGTTTCCTTGGTTAAGTGGGTTTTGCATTTTTAATGCGTGGATGGTGATGATATCTTCATTGGTACTACATGTTAGAGATAGATGATTATGCTTCATAGTTCTATGCATGATTATGTGGAAGATATTGATATGATGATATTAGTGTTTATTTCCTAATGTAGTGTTATGTAATGGTAAATAAGGCCCACCCCTTTTTAGCATTATGAAAGAAATCAAAGTTGAAAAAAATTGAAAAAAGGGTATACTCCTTTTTAAAACCCACTCAAGGAAAAGATATGAGAAAATATAGAGGGGGGCCACACCCTTTACATTTAAACATACACTATGGTAAAGGAAAAATCATTATAAAGTCAAAAAAGTGTTATGGCAAGATCATTTCATGTATTGTTAATTGGGTTTAGCTTGGATGGTTGTGAGGAATGATTGTTATCCTCCCCACTCGGGTTCAATTCTCATTAATGACTTGTTAAGATCATAATGAGTATGTTATAATGGCTTTGAGCCTATATGTATTGGAAAGTTTCCTTTGATTCAATTAAATAGCAAGGAAACTGCTTTTCCAAGAAAAAAAAGATCGTTTAATGTATCGACTTTGGTTTTAAACGTGGGAAAGAACAAAGCCACCCATAGCTCAAGCTTAAATGATGTGGCATGATGACGAGGTCGCACTTACAAAGAGGTAATGAAGTTTTAAAACGGGGCCATGGAGTCACTTTTCAACATAATGGAACCACCATTTCCCAACCGTGCCATGTTAAGCCACCGAAATCCATGAAGTGGACCTCTAATCAATTAAATTGGTGAAGAGGACAGGACGTGGACATACAATGTCGTACGTATAGGGTATGTTAAAGGAGGGCGGACATATCTCAATAAAATACTTAGGGCGGACATCTTCCATGTTGAATAAATATAAATTCGAAGGATTCTTTATTTATCACATTTAGAGCTCATGTAGCCACAGGAAAGCCAAGGCATTGATCTCCCTTTTATACACCACTCCTAACCATCTAAATTTTATTTTTAATATTTCCATCTATATTTATTTTGCTAAGCTTTTTTGTACTCCCACTATCCACTACACACATTAAGCTTAGTGACCCATAGGGAAGCCCCTCTTAGTTAGGATTACATTTACCCTTCCCAAAGTGCACAGATAGTGACCGACCTCCTAGTTCCAAAAGGATAACACCTATTTTTGGGACTTTGAGAAAAAGTGTTGGTTTGTGTGGTAACATTTTGGCGTCGTTGTTAGGGAAAAAGTCAATTTCCCGAAAAAAATGAATATCATGCTTTTTGAATATTTGGATGATGGTTTATATCGAAGATCCATCTCATCTTGTCAAATCCATTGAAGGGAAAAATCTCTTCCCCTTTCATATTTTGAAGACTTGTGCTTGTAGGGTGAAGCAAGCACGTTGCAAAGGCATCAAACTTCACCTTGGCGACTCCAATATTTCAAATTTTGGTATGAGGTATGACAAGTTTTTATCATTCAGAATTTCAAGTTTGAGGTATGGCTCCATCTTGCAAGGAGTTGGATGCAAAAAATATTTCCCCCTTTGGATTTCTCATACATCCATGGATACCTACATGATTTCAAATATAATATATGGAAGAAACATGCTCCAAAATTCCGTGGGAAGAAAGAATTTGCTGAATTTTTCATTAAGTTCATTGCAGAATTTTATATTATCCATGAAGATGTGATGTTGAAAATGTTTGTCCTTTCATTGCAAGAGGAAGTAAGAGAATGATTTTGTAGTTTTAGCCCAAGGAAAGTTTCTTCACTTTCATATTTCATCATAATCTTTCAAGAAGCTTGGATGGTTCACGAAGATAGAATTGAAGGATTAGATTTCATCATAATCTTTCAAGAAGCTTGGATGGTTCACGAAGATAGAATTGAAGGATTAGATGATACATATGTTTGGGATTTGATTTCTAATGAGATAAGAAGGAAACTTCAATGTATGATGCTACAATATGAAAAAGATCCTTCAAATATTTTCTTGGAAGACTTAAGGTGTAAAAATGAGTCATTAATTTACTTGCTTGAGTACACTAGCGAAGGATATGCAAATGAAGAAGTCAATATTGCAGATTTTGATACTCATGGGCAGCCACATAAGCTGGAATTTTGTGCAAAAAGTTTAGTATTTTTCAGCCATATAAAATGATGGATTTTTCAGAATTTGTGGAGTATGTGGGACATATATTGGGATGCAATTTTGCAGAATTTTTTCAGCCATATATGCCTTCACCTATCACTCTTTTCATGCATCATTTTTTCAGCTGAAGAATACATCTTTGGGGCTAATTTTTGTTTGGGAAAGCATATTTTTTAGCTTCAGATTTGTAATAGTAATTTCCAGCCTCCTATTCATGAATTTTGCAGTCATACTTCACTCTTATGTTTGATTGAAGATGGATTTATGTTGGAGCAACCCACACCTCATTTGCTTGAAGGTGAAAACTGTTTTCTACATGCAGATTTGTCTTTAGAGAGGTACACATGTGATGTTTTACAACTTGTTAAGGATATGCTATATTCATTTTCAGGACCATATTTCATCCCTCTTCAACAATGGGTGGATTATGCTTGTGAATGCACATGCCAATGTTGGCATAATGTTTGTATTTATGTCCATCTTCATGAGTTGGAAACCATGTCTTGTAACATTGTAATTTTTGTACAATATCATCATCATTTTCTATTTATTGTCTCCTTGTTTTGGTTCCTAGCCAAACACAACGGAAGAATCCTTGATGTAAATAAGAGGCTAGGGTGGCCACACTGGAAATATGATTACACCTAACCTTTCCATTTTGCTAATTTAGAGTAGAAGTAGGAAGAACAAGTCTTTGAAAGACATTAGGAGGAATAAGTTCTTTATTATGAGCAATTTTGTGTTTTTGGCATTGGTGGCTTGTATTTCTTGCAAAGCAAAATTTTGATGTAATAAGCAGGATGAGATGAGACATAGACCATCCATCTACACTCCATTTTGATTAAAGGAGTTTTCTCACAAGCACATTTTTTTAGGAGATTTTGGGATTCTCATGTACTCTTCTCCAAAGAGCATGCATCCCCAAGTAGGAGCCAAATGTTACCCCTCACATCACATGAGTAACATGTTTTTCAGGGGTAACTTGCAGGGACGATGATGGGCTTGAGATGAATATGATGCTATAGGTTGGATCATGATCGTGGTGTCCTTGGTTTCTTTTGTGGTTATCACATGCTCCTTGGTGTTGATTGTTGTTGGCGACGTCCTCATTTGATGATTGGTTGCCTTGGTTGAGTGGGTTTTGCATTTTTTATGCTTGGATGGTGATGATATCTTCATTGGTGATACATGCTACAACTAGATGATTATGCTTCATAGTTCCATGCATGATTATGTGGAAGATATTGATATGATGATGCTAGTGTTTTGCAATGGTAAATAAGGGCCACCCTTTTTTAGTATTATGAAAGAAAACAAATTTGAAAAAATTGAAAAAGGGTATACCCCTTTTTACAACCCACTCAAAGGAGAAGATATTGTTGGATAATGTTGTCATTGATGTCAAAGTGGCATCGATGTCAAGTATTGTCATAGTAATGTGGTTGTATCATTGATGTATTGATTATGTGGTCATTGATTTCATGTGGTGTTACTGATGTAAAGGTTGATGTCATGTCATGGAAGGTGTATCATTGATGTCATGGTTGATAGGAAGAACCAAATAGAGAACTCCAAAGCGGTCCCCTTATGGCATATATTTAAACACGGCCCTCACAGGAAGACACTTTGTAGAAGTCTACAAAAACCCATAGGTGTGGTCATGGGACCTGTTAACGCACAATCTATACTTTCCCAAAGCTTGAAGGCAAGTAGACTTAGATTGACGTAACACGAAGGTAAACCTATCATTGCCACCCCAATAGGGTACCTCTTTCTCTTTAGGAGGAGGAAAACCTCACTCCAAGAGAGGACCTAGTTGGTTGATGAAGGGAAAAAAGATAGAGTGAAAACCCACCCCTCTCTCTAGGTCACTCAACAAAAGAAGCCACTTTGGTGAAGTTGATAGGACAAGGGAAAATGGAAATGGGTTTGTACCTACCCTTTACCAATGCAACATCAAATGTTAGTAGCAACAGTTATAATCAATGACTTCTTAAACAAATTATGTTCTACCTGAACAAGTTACAATGCAATGAAAGTGAGATCACAGTAGTAGCAATGTATATTGAAAGGTGCAAGTCGTGATGACAAGGAAGAGATACAATAGTCTTGCAAACTTGATAATGATTTGTCACTCACACTTTTCAAGATAAATACAAGTCAATGAATGACTTAAATGGCTGTCCAAACAACATTAAATAATTGATAATGACAACAATAAAACCACTTCAGAAAAGTACTATAATAGAGAAATAAGACACTACTTCAATATCCAATGATTATGGTTTTCTTAGTACAGATGCCCAATGGTTTTATGGATGAGTTTAGGGCTATTAAGGGCTGCAACAATGGTTATAACAACAACTATGACAGTGGTAACACCTCAGAATTTGCACTCTAAAAAGACAATTAAACATACACTTTAACACTTATTCATAATACCTTGCCTTATCCAAATTATGGGATGACTTAGATGGTTAGTAGGCTAATATAAGCTGCAAAATGATATATGTAGCAGTGATTATGACAACAACAAATTAATTGTTAGTATTTCTAGACTAGGTTAGAAAATTACTAGAGTATAAAGCGAAAGAGTTTGAGTTGAGTCTTCTCAAGAGGTAAGAGAGGAGGAATAGTGCCTTCAAGGGTAATGGAGTCAAGGTGAACGACTTATTCTAAGGCTGCAAATCAATGATGATGATGTACAAAAGTCTAAGAGGGAAAATGCTTAGGATAAGTAGTAACTTAAGTCCTCCTAGGCTTTGACCTCAAGAGACAAGATGCTAAGGTGTAGGAAATTCTATGCCCAAGTGCCTTGCTCTCCTTAGCCTTCTTATGCAGTAAAAAAATATGCAACAATAACCAAGTCCAAACCCTTAGAGTGTTAGCAATTTAGGGCTCTAGGGTTTCACTAGTTACTAGATCAATTAATGAAAAGCTTGGCAAATAAAAAGTAAGAAAGTAGCAACTTAAGTTTCTTAATTCAAGCATTAAATACACCATGCAATTTCATAATCTTGTATGAGAAAATAAAACCATACAATAAACCATTCAATAGATGAAAAAATGCATATTTCACTTACTTGCACCAAGAATAATCATGAGAATACCATGCAAGATCATCATAAAGCTTCCAAAATTGATCCAAGTTGCAAAATTCATCCTTAAACAAGAGTGGCA
>CBVK0100852511.1:0-10554 GCA_900067695.1 Picea abies
TTTATTCAATAGAAGTTATTGTTCACTGGATATCTGTTGTTGTTCTCCGTATCTCTGTGTTTTTGTATTCAGTTTGTTAGTCATTTCGTTCCTCTCATAAATCCATATCAAGGAAGGATCAAACAACCCTTATTAAAGCATTGTATTGTCACATAAAAATCACTCATAGAGCTATACCGATAATCACCAAAAGGGTCATCAGTTCAATACACCAAGGTGCATGTTCATGGAATTAATACACCATATTCAACATGACAAAAAACTATACAAAGTGGATTTTTTTTTCATCTGTGCAATAGAACAAACTGGATTTTGTGCTATCTATGCATGTTTGCATGATCGTTCCTTCGAAAGTCACACAAATCAACCAGAAGTGAAATTTCACCAACTTTTAGCACATTGATGACCAAAACTCCCATCAGACATAATTCCTAGCTAAAGGAATAAGAGACCTCAAGCCCTTTAACATTGAAAGTTGGTACAACAAGTGGGTTCATGCCTACTCAAACATGGGAGGCCACACCCAAGTGGCCTCCCCTTTCTCATTGAAATTATTTTTTTATCAAATTTGTTGAAATACTATAAAAATCGACCATTAGCACACACAAAGAAGAAGAAAACCAAAGTAATGTTATGTTGGTTGTATGAGTCTAGAGAATCCTTATTTCTTTCAAGCTCATCCATGATTTCATAGCCATTGTTTCTTGGTGTATTGAATCTCTCACATATTGAAATCTTTTTATGCATATTCATATCATTTCATTTCATTTTGAGAGAGTAAGAGGTTCTAGAAGGGAAAAAAGAACCCATCCCCAAAAACAAGGAGGGAGCTCATATGCTCACCAACTACTCTATGGTGTTGTACTCAAATATTTTACATTGGTATAACATATGTCACCTTGTTTTATTTTTGTTATTACATGATATTCTTTTAATTCCTTATTTTTTATTTATTTCTTGTTTTATAGTGTTCCACTAACACTAACAATCCTTTGTGGTGATAGTTGATCCTACTCTAACAATCAATTGCCCCATTTTTTCTCACCCAAGTGGAAAAATAGTAAAAACATAATGGAAACTCCATCGATGTTCTAAATATCATTTCTCTCATTATAGGATTCAAGAGTCCCTTCTCTCACCTCTATGGTTCTGCAGGTCACCAAATTGGCCTACCTGAGCATCCAACCCAAGCATTTGGACCTTCATTTCTTCAAAATTCATCCATGTTTTTCTTACATCTGTGGTGAAAGACACCACACAGATATTCAAAGAACATTTGCGTAGAAGTGCGCAAATTTCACCTATCACTACGTTCTGTCTCTATTTGGTCTGTGCACATTAGTGCAACTGTCACCAAAGTGACCCGCACATACCCTATTTTCTCCTAGGTTGAGGGTGTTTTTCATCCCGACTTTCCAATAGGGTTTTAGGGTTTATTTTATTTCACTTTATAAAACTTACTAATATTTCATTGAGTCCATTCTTTCATGATAAATTAGCTAATATAGATCAAAAGGGGGGATAAAAAGAAGAAAAAAATATTTTTTTCTTGCTACATGGATGACAGTTTAATCTTATGATCTCTTAGTTAGAATTTTTCATCAATCACTTTACTTTTTGGGACTGGAAGCTTTATTTTATACCTCAAAGTATTCTCTTCACCTCACATTCTCTCGAGTGATCTTGGTGAATTAGTATAATGTTGAGAAGACTTCTTCATATTCCTTTCCAAGAACACATAGTGGTTAAATTAAAAGAAACAAGTAAGCACCCAAAATGTGCAAATATTTTCTTTGATTTTTCCAAAAAAATTTCAAGTTCAAACAAATAACTAAGTGATTCCAAATCACTTGTGCTCCTCATAGTTCATTTATTGCAAATGCAAACACTAGGGAGATAAATCTTTGAAAGGACCCCAATTGTCCACATCATCGCACAACCTACGAAAGTTTTATATTTTGTGAAGAACAGTTAGGAAGTTAAGGATTGGAAAGGAACACCAAAATTTCCACGTATATTACTATCTAGGACTAGTTTTCCAATTATGCAAGGTTGCAATAGGTAAAATTAACATACGCCACGACATCCACATGTTGCAAATATGCTCATAAACATATTTTTTGCACACTTTTTCACCCTCACACACATTCACATTCATACACATTAAGGAATCCATAGATCACTTTTGCTAAAGTATACTCTCCTCCCTGGGACCACATGTAATCATCGAGGATTATAAAGAGTTGAGTGTTCTCAAAGATCCTTCAACACTCCCTTAAGCAATAGAATTGGTCCATGACCCCAATCTCAATTTTTTTTTAAAATACAACTCTAAGAACTTTAATCCTTCTTGAGAGGTCACAAAACAAATTTTAGTTCAGGTTAGGATCCAAGGGGTAGGTATCCAAGAAACCCCCCTTTATCATTTTTCATCAAAAAATTTGTAGTTTATTGTTTAGGGAACTTCAAATCCTTTTATTGTTTAGGGAACTTCAAATCCTTCCAATCAAGTGTTCCTGCACTATAAGGTAGGGAGATACCCATGAAGGGGTGAAGCTTAGGTTTGGTTGTTCCATGAAAGCCTTCTTGAGCCACCCATCTTTTGTGAGGGATCATGACCCATGACCGTCATTTGAGGATGATATTCCCCCAACGCACTTGATTAAGGTAACCTATTGGCCAAAAACTAGGATTTTCCTACATGGGTGGTAGTTGTGGGTTGTAACTACACCTAGGTCAGATTTTGAACGACTATTGGGAAATATTTCTAGCTCTTTTGGGATATGAACCCTCTACCCCACATTATAACTGATATTTCATACCTTCACTAGCCTCTCTTATGATGGGTTCATACCCCATTTTCAAGAGCCATTAGAAGACCCAATGACATTGAGAGGAAGGACGCTAGGTTTTTAGGACATGTAATTTTTTATTTTTATCCCCTTGCATAGAAAATATCCCACCCTACCCAAAACATATTTCACTTTGAAAGATGATTAATGTATGTTGTATCAAATTTTCACTAATTGTATTTAGCTTTGTTCTTTGTTAAAGCATGACATCTTCATTTTTGTTGAATAAACACTTGTTAGATATCCTTCCAATTAAAAAAATCATACACATTTTTTCTATTCTAGAATCATAGGGGAGCTAATACCCCCTCGTTGTTCTAGATGCTTTCTTGGCTTTCCACCATTATTGGGAGGTATTCCTAGTTTTACCACCTCATTGGTTCAACCTTCCCACTCACCTTTGAGTGCAAAAATTCTCGGTTCAAGATTTATTGGTTCCACCTTGCTCGATGCAAATGCCCCTAAAAAACTATCCAATAACCCTTCCTCCTCCAAAAATGGCTCTCAATCATCAAACACAATGGTAAAACCACATAACCTACCATATTTGGGCTCATCAAATATTACATACTTAACAAAACACACAAATGAACCAATTTTATACGATACTACTTGGACAAACATGTCGAACAAATTCTTGTTTGACATTCATAAGTTTGTTGGAAAACTAGGCAAATAATCAACTAACCATGTCATGACATATCACTTGTGATGCTCATACAACAACATCATCGATTATTCCATCTTCCTACGACTATTCCAACGAACCTTAACTAGTCACTATGTGAAATGGAATGTGGGTGAAAAAGTAGGGTCCCGTGTGACCTTCACATCTTTATCTAAGGATATTTTATCCCCTTTTCAGTTACTAGTATGCCATGACAATGGATTGGAAATCTTCTTGTATTTTCTCCAATCAAATTCCACTCACATCATAGATCATATCCATGAATAGCGTTGTTGTAGAAGATTTTGAAAAATTGAAACCACCCTGGAACTATTCCTAGATTGGTTCCTCAAATCCCTAGTTCACCTCATCACAAAATATTTGGCCACTACCATGACACAAATTAAAGTAGAGGCCATAACGAAATCCCAACACTTTGATTTAATCTATTCACAGTCTAGACACCTTTATACAGTTCTCCCCGATGCTCCTTGACCCCTACCATTTGGTTAGAAAAAACTCAAAACATCCCATTCAACAAATGGACTAATTGGGTCCATGACCCACCTCAACCCATATGGTATCTCTACGCCTTCATACTGCACCAATAAATACAAATTTTTTTATGGAGGAGCACCAAGTTTCCCTCCTCCTATGGGCATACCTTATGCACCTAATCATTCATTTCCTATCCATCCTCCTACAATATATGGGGGTCACAATCCCATGCAACACATGCATCCTTTAACCCAAACAAGTATGCATATTCATGGGCATACAAATGTGCCTTCATGCAACCTAGGTTGTGTTGGAGAAACCTCAAAATCATACAACCCCTATGGATCTTCAAAAAAGAGTAACCCATATTATCCTTTCCCTAGTTCCCCACCACCCAATGTTATTCCACCATAAGGGAAACAACAAGCTAGTGTCAACTTTGTCCAACCTTCTCCAATACAATGGGTTCAATAATTTGAAAAAGTGAATATGGTTAACCCTATCACCCAACATAGCAACTCAAAAAAGAAGGGAAAAAATCAATTCAATGCTAACCAGGGAAAAGGGGAAAACCCCAACAATAAAACCCTCTAAGTGGGGGCACTCCTAATGTTGGTAATAAAAACTAGAATACTAGAAGAAACAATGGCCAACAATGACAGGGGAAGAGCAATAAAATAAGAAACAACTTCCCCTAAGAATTATGCGGTGAGTATGAACATTATACCCACTCCTTCCCTGAAATCAATGACTTCAAAAGGATGAAGAAATATATGAACACCTAGGGACCCCCTGCCCCATAGGGTACCCCACAAGTTTAGTAGAAATTCCATCAACCACCACCACCAAAATTTTAAAATAACCCATTCCCTCATCAAGGAGTGGTTTCTATGTAGTAAGAACTTAGGATCTCTACTCAGCAGATGGGGCAATACCCCAACTCAGGACAACCTCCCAACTCGGGAAAATCTCAACCTGACAATTCTTCAACCCGTAGAATTCTCATAACATCTGAAGAAATTCTTCTTTAGACTCATGGTTGTTAATATGGTACACCTCTTGATCCTAATCTGACCATGTCAGATTCACCCCAATTATCAACCAGTACCCTTTGATGATCCCACATCCTAGTGGTGACCCTACCCCATGTGTACCAAGAGCACCTCTACAACGTACTTCTCATAATCCATATGTCGGTGTAACACATAACTATAGTTTGGTGGATTACTTGGCTCAATCTCCTGCAGCCATGTCCATACTCAAGGTCTTGTAAACCTGTCCTTCACAAAGGAAATCACTGCTATCCACATTGGGGGTAGTCGACCCTTCTAACTCATGCCTTATTACTTTTGATTTGGATGAGTCAAAACCTTGACTCCTTTCCTTGGCTATTTTACAAATCCTAGTTACAATTTGGAATATAATTGTTCATAGATGCATCATTGATGAAGGATCATCCACATGGGTTCAAGTCCAAAAGAATATAGTAGAATCTCAACTCCCTTGAGCTAACCCGTTCTCCTATTACCTTGTGAACCTATGATAAACACCCATCCCAACGTGAGGGTTTGTTTTAAAATGTCTCGATAGAGTTAGCAGGAAAAAATTCTTGATTGACATCAACTTCATGGAAGCCCTATTGGACTACAACATCTTGCTTGAACGTAATTACATGTATGTGATGAAGGAAGTGGCCTCATCTATGTTTCATACCATGATCTTCCCCCACAATGGGAAGGTCGTTACAATCGATAAATTAACACATTACAAATTATGAAGCTCGCCCCACCGTGAATTTCAATAATATCCTCCCCCTCATTGGGGTACAACCAAACATCTCACTAGTTCTAGAAATGGGTCCAAGGATGTTTCAATATCCCTCACTCCTTAGCACATATCAGGGTGACCCTCCCTACATACCAATTCTACACAACCACCTTTGTCACGACATAATCCATACCCCAATCTACCCTAGAAACATGACTTGTGAATGACCAAAGAGTTCTTTGGAAAACAATTTCTCAACCCCTAGCCCAAACATCATTCTTCTACTCATCACCAGGAACTATGACATGCCAAGTAACAAATGCACTTACCCTTCCCAATATGGTAATAACTATCCATGTTTGGTGTCTTGACCCACCATCTATGGTACCAATACCATCACTTCCCCCTAAGACAATTACACTACCCATATAGACCCTGCTTCAACCAATTTTTCCACAACCTAATCACACATTTGGGGACAATAATACCAACACCAGAGGAAAGAAGAATAAATTTGGGGGCAATATTTAAGCCACACCCCACATTCAACCCCCATGCATGCTCTACGAAGCACCAAGTCACCCCACCAAAATTTTCCCCACCCTTATAGAGTTATGGAGCCTTATCCATCTCCCCTAGGAAACACCATTGTTTCCCACCCCGATAGAAACATCCATAAACATTACCCAAGAGTTTACCGCCCCACAAAATAAAACATTGCGTACCATATTTACATGTTCCATATGTTCACAATATGACCATTATAATCATCACTATATTTCTCTACCACAATTTCAAGACACACTAGCAACAATATGCCAAATGAACCTACTAGACCCCATTCAGGTGGTATCACAATTGTCAACATCTACAACATCTAGTTCCTCTAAAATTTATTACATGTCCACTTTAGTAAATGCACATCATACCTTCCCATTATGTGGATAATTATACCATTTCACTTATATGTGTCCCTTGATCATTGAATACCGTATTCGCTCAATGCCTTCCATTCAAAATATTTGAGAGGCCCTCCATGATATAGGGTCCCTTAGCATTGAAACCACCCCTAGGGTGCTTCTAACCCACTTACTCAGGAGTAGGTATCCATCTCTCTTTCTCTATCCGCTTCTATGGTATGACCATGAAAAGATACACATCCTCTTTCCCCACCTAACTCACTGAAAATCCCTCAACAATAAATTCTCCCTCCTCCTAGATACCACAACAAACACACATGTGTACATATCTATTACATTTATTCCCATGAAGGATCAATCCTTTCAATTGAACAATCAACCACTATTGAAGATATCATCTATCTACCATCTCCTAGAAGGCCTATAAACATTATTCGATCACATGTCCATCCTCCTTGCACTACCTCAACAACTCTAAATTCTTCGGCACCTAACACTATGTGAATCTTATGTGAGATGTCCTTCCCGATCACACCACCCTCACCCATTCATACCTCTAAGAGGTATTTTCTGTCTCATGTTTTCTATTCAGATGAAGATATTCTAGAGGCCATGATGACACCTGAATACCCCTGGGACGCAATGCACCATTGGTCACTCTTCCTACCTTAAGATGCTTCCCAACCTACCGTTAACACCAATGTTTGTGAAGTTGAAACTTAGGACTTCATTCCTCTTGGGCATATAGATTGGTTCAAAAAACCAATCCTTTCCCCAAAGACTTTTGAAGAAAGGAACATGGAAAACATTTCCTCGATCATCAAGGTTAGAATTTCCATCAAACCAAGCATCACCAAAGACATAATCCTTGGTGTTTCATGCTCCTTTGAAGAAGTCCTTGCATACAAGGCTCTTTTGCAAGAGTATCATGACATATTTTCTTAGTCTTATATCGAAATTCCCGATCTCAACCCAACCATTTCCAAACAATGCATTGACATTTGGCTTGATGTTGCGCTCATTTTCCAAAAGTATTGACCTCTTCATCCCTCCAAATCCATGGCTATCAAAGACAAAATTGATAACCTACGCACAATTGGGTTCACATACCTTATTGTGTATGCATCATGTGTCTCTAACCTTGTTCTTGTTAACAAAAAACATCGAACCATATGTGTCTATACAAACTTTAGAGACCTAAATCAAACTTTTTCTAAGAACAAATTTCACACCCCTTTCATTGATAAAGTAATCAACACTTGTGCCAGACATGAAGCCCTATCATTTATGGAAATATTCTTCAACAACAACCAGAATCAAATTTCCCATGGGGCACTTTTGCGTATCACACCATTTCCTTTGGTCTTAAAAATGTTGGATCCACTTTGAATCAAATTTCCCATGGGGCACTTTTGCCTATCACACCATTTCCTTTGGTCTTAAAAATGTTGGATCCACTTTCCAACAGGTGATGACTTATGTATTTCATGATATCTCCCACCTCATCCTTGCATACTTGGATGATCTCATTGCTTGGTCAAATAAATGATCCCAACACCTGGTGTATCTTCATGTCATCTCTAAAGATGTCATTAATACAACATTCATTGAAACCTTTAGTGTGTTTTCTACATCACTATAGGGTGTTTACTCATATTCATAATATCCCAGTAAGGGATAATGGTGGAACATATCAAGGTCTAAGCCATCTGCGAAATCCCCCCTCCCAAAAATTTGCACCAATTATAGAGCCTACAGGGAAAAGATAACTTTTTACATTGCTTTGTTCTTGATTATGCAACTTGTGCCCACAACTTCCTAGACTTGGTACACCAAAGCATCCCATTCAAATGGGATCATCAATATCAACAAGATTTTGAGGCATTGTAATAAGCCCTCACAAAATCCCCTTTGGTCAATCCCCCGAACTTTGATAAATTTTATACCTTGTATCTTTTATCCTCAAAGGTATCAATTGTAGGAGCCCTCATCTAGCCAGGTGAATATAGAAAAGGACACGTCATCTACTACATCAGTAAAAATTTATCAAGGCATATTTTATAGTACAATCACAAGAAAAATATATCCATGGGCATAGTTCATGCAATCCAAAAAATGCACCATTACATTTTTCTTCAAATGACCAAGGTCATCACAAACTCCAATCCCATGCAATACCTGCTTAGCCGATGCCAAATTAATCGGAAATTTTCCCAGTGGATTTTAATTTTTCAATAATTTAATTTCAAGTTCATCACTCCTAAAAAGTAAGAAGGAACTTATCCTCGCAGAATTCATCACTGATTTACTATCCAACACCAAGGAAACATCAATGAATGAAAACTTGATTGATGATCATCTATTTTTCATCTCATCAGATGACCCTTGTTATGGTGACATCCTCACCTACCTTCAAACTCAAAAGTTCAGATCACATGTAATTTCCCCATCCACCTAGGTCGGGCCATGATACATGAGAGAACACTTTCATTCTCTCTACGACACATACTGTAACATACCCAACATCCAACATCCAACTGAGCTATGCCACATAAAAATTTTGAACTGTATGCAATTAAAACATATACACACAGAACCTTTGCGCAACTTCATATATAAACGTAAACATACAAATACATTATGTAAAAACATGAATTCATATTGAAATAATAGTAATCATAAACATGCAGGATATACAAGAAATACCCATAAACATACAGGTAGTTATAACCAAACATAGGATAAACCCATACAAATGAACACGTACATAATAATGCAACATGTAAATTTATCACACAATTGACACTTATCTTGGTAAGAATATCACTAACTATGTGATTACCTTCCATGAACCTCCCAGCCTTAGACCACACTGCTCATCACTCTCAGCAGTGGGTCACCCCCGATATAGGACTAAAATCCACCTGGGTAAAAGGATTTCTAACAAGGCTAATGGTTCATATAGAATAGGAAAGACTCGATCACAGGTGCCAACTCAAACTAATAGCCTACAATAATAGGAAAGACTCGATCACAGGTGCCAACTCAAACTAATAGCCTACAATCCCTCATTCCCCACATGCCTGTCCCAGCCAGGAAGTGTGCCCCTTCTCTGCTCAACATTCCTCTGGCTACCCCACTTCCTTTCCGGGCTTCAACAACAAGTCGGACAGGAAGTCTCAAAGCCCTGCAGTTTTAGTTTAGTACCTTCAGAAAATCAATTCCAAACAATTCTCTCACCTAGAGAGAAATTGCTCATGGGCCTGAGAACCCACCTCTTCAATATCCCATGGGCCTCACAACCCGCTTCTTCAGTCCATCTCCCAAGCTAACCAACTACTCAAACATATATGGATATGGATACAAGTTTAGGTACAATAACATGAATATACGTAGGATAGCTCAATGAGTGTGTGAATGATTATGGATGATGGACTGGATGACTGATGATGGATGGAATAATGGAAAATAATGATGGGAAATGAACTAAGTCTAAATAATATGTATGCATGTCCCCAACTTGACACTTGTCATGTTGGGAGCTACTTTGGCCCACTTGTCCCCCAACTTTGAAACTTAGGATAAAATAATTACCCACACTTTATGATTTAAGAAATATTAATATAATATTCCTTGTTGGCTTAAGCTCCCTAGCTTAGCCCTTTCCCTTAACTTTTAGCCCCCATCCTTTCCCTAACTAGTGGAGTTTAGTCCCCCATACTCTTTTATCATGGTCGGCCTATGCGCAATGATGTATTTTATATTAGTGCTAAGACATATACAAAAGTAGGTGCACTGGACTTTAACATCTAGGCTCTCCGGCCTAATAATCACAAAACTGGCTCACCAA
>CBVK0100852512.1:0-10554 GCA_900067695.1 Picea abies
GCCTTGGGTTACCAACACCTCCTCCATCCATTCCATCTCCTTTGGATAAGAAATATCATTGTTATTTTACTCTAAGATCTGTTGTTGCTATTGTTGACTCCATATACCCTAAAGACACTAATTTACTCACCTTGGTGATTGATTTGCACTCAAACAACTCTCAAACAACCTTCCTTGAACTTTTACTAACTCTTACTAACCTTAAACTAGACTAACTCCCTAACTAAATTGTTGTTGTTGCAAAAGATTGCTACAACCATCTTACAACAACAAATTTCTCTTTAAAAGTGACATTTAAAGCTAATCAAACATTGTCAACTTTGCTTTTGACAAGTTGCTATCATTTTGTCAAATTAGAGCTATACTTTCTTGTCATTTTTAAGAATTCTTAAGGCATAAGTGTTGTGGTTGTTTCAAAATATTCATTGTTGTTATAGATAATTACTCTGCTGCAGTATTATATCAAATTACTTATTTTCCATAGGTTCAATGTTTTATGAAGCACTAACATCATATGGTACCTCAAAATTGCATGTTTTTTCTATTGTTGCCTTGTTCTGGGCAGGTACACCTCATTTATCATTTGCTTCATCTCTATAAGACATAAAAGAACCTTTGAAACTGAGTGACCTGTGAGAGGGGGGAACTTTCTTATACGTTTGTCTTAGCCTTCTCAAACCCTCATTTCACCGGGGACGTCTCCCCTGGGGTACATTGATATACTCCTAAATAGAAAGGGGTTTCCTATTAAGGTAACAATGATAGGTCACTCCCTGTTACACCAATCTTGCATCCACTTGCCTTGAGATTTGGGTAAGTACAGATTGCGCGATAACAAGTCTCGACTTCCCCTCTACTGTCATCCAAAAAATCAAGCAAACCAATCTCTGTCACAACTCTGTCGATCATCATCATCACATCAAAAGAAATCTATCACTCAGATGAATGCCCAGATCCCACCACTAAATTGGAAGTCTACCACTCCCAAGGCTTGTTGAGTACTGTTGTACTATACTGATAACTATCGGAATCCAAACGAGCCTCATCTCTAATATCTGTATGCAATCAACTGATGGACACTAGATACTAGGAATCAACTCCATGCATGCTAATTTTTCATGCTCCTACCAAACCACACAAGGAAACCTATCACCCTACTCCTGATAATATACTCTAACAATGCCCGGAGTCTAGACACCTTATTGTAAAGTAGTTCTGTCATATATGCTACCTCATGCTCATACAAGTCCCCAAAAGTTCTACCGAAGGTGTATCATGCATCGCTCTCATGATCATCTCCTCGAATGTGGCCTCACGGACTAAATGGGTGTCACCATTGTAGTAGATCATGCCAACCCTCAATCTATCCCTGTCATCATGTGCATTGACCACATGCCCAAGATAATAACACCCTGTCTTGTCTATAATGCCCCATGTCTCATCCAACTGTCTCAGAGAATCCTCCCATGTCCTTTTGTATATACTGAGAGCATCAAAGAACAAAAACATAATCCTCTGTAGCTGAAGGAAAATCTGGTAAGTGGTGGGTGTGTTGGTCAATCCCAAGGGCATGATCAAAAACTCATAAATATACCTAAGAATAGTCTCGTGACCATCCTGCTCACTAACCCAGCCCTGGTGATGTTCTTGTTGAAGATCAATCTACAAGGAGTGTACCGCTCCATGGAACTCATCCCTATGCGCTAAGGGACTATCTAAATAGTCACCCGAGCTCCACGCTACTCCCATACCATCGGATCCCTCCAAAGATGTTACCTCACACAGATGGTCAATCATACTCCATCCATAATCATAAACACTATTGTTGTTGAGAGTATGGCCTCTAAAGTCCATGTACTTCCGCAAAAGAGCGAATCATCCTCCTTTGGATCAACCATGCTCCATCAAGTGAGATTATGACTCTCCCCTGAACTCCATTGTCTCCCACTGTGTACCACTATACCCCTCCATATAACATTGTACACCATTGCACACCACTGTATATTGTTGTATACCATTTCATATCATTATGTATCATGTATGTGCCACTGTATCAATCATTATACTAGTGTCAGTTGAACTTGGGTCCCAAATGGATGTGTCCTCGTCTCTAATATACATGTCCCCACAATCCCTAGACACATATACTTCCCTGTTGGATGATCCACGAGGTATCTGTTCAATTGTCTCAGTAGTGATCATGACTCGAGCCTTCAATGGGCACTCCAAAAGAAGCGGCTCATGATCCCCACACTGCAAAACATGTGCATAATAAAAAGCCTTTGGGTCATATCTCTCTGCACACACCTGTAAATCCTCCATGTCACCAACATCCTCTAGTGACATAGATGAAGCATATGATTGACTCTCAACTGAGACAGATGTAGTGGATACCTGACTAGACTCCTCAAGGAGCTTCTCTACTCTGGACTCTAATTCTCGAAGGGTTATCTGTGTGCTCTTTAAGAATTCTTGTGCGCTCACCAACTCATGAGTGAGTTGATCCACCTCATTCTCCTTCTCCTCCAACACCTCATGGTACATATCACCAATCTCCAGAAGGTAATCTCTATCCATAAGGAAATGTTAGTAGTTGGTCTTCATCATTGTCACCCTCTCTCTAAGTGTATGAAAGTCCTCAATGGAAAACAATCCACCCAGACTATCCTGTGTCCCTGTGGCTCTCCAACAATATCCTGCCACCAATGTGTGTGTATTATCAAGATGCCTAATGGACGCCACGATCATATCCTCTCTGACCTTCAGTTGTCCTGCTAAGTGTTGTGACTCATGTGAATCAACACTTCTATCGTGCTAAAGTGATACCTCATAACTCCTGGTGCTAAGGTCAATTGTGGAATCCTCATCAACGTACTCCCCAAGACCTGTTGTGATACTCTTCTCAACATCCATTGTGCCTCATGATAACATTGTGTAACTGTGGATACTACCTACCACTGTAAATCCTACAATCCCTAACATTGTCTTGTATCCCGACTATATCGTTGCATCACTCAATCCATGAGTGTCAAATGGATTCCGACCCTGAATGGAAGTATCCTCATCACTAGTGTCATCTAATCTTGGACCCGCATAGATGTGTCCTCATCTGAATTGTCCCTGGCTTTGGAATCCACATGTGCATGCTTAATTGTCTCAGAGCTCTCCAATAATGGTGGCTCCTATGACACATGAACACCCTCAATGTCTCTAATCATGAGTTCTTCTCCAACTCACGAGACTCCAACAAATCATCCATATGCATATCCTATAAGGTGAGTCCCTGCTCCAAAGATGACTCACCCTGTGTCAATGCTCCATCACCCTTAGGTGTATCCACACCCAAATCATCATGAATCTCATCACAAATTGAAGATGTTATCTCCTCCTCATGATCTGAAGTGTTATCCTCCTGTCCACCACCTATGTTAATTTCACGTCCCTCTGATGTTGTGTCTACCACTGTTATCCTATCATCCTCATCGCATACATCCTTGGTATGCTCATTCCTAGAGTCACTTTGTGGCCTTGTCAATCCACTAACATGCAATGATGTCTCCACTTCCATGATTGTTTTGGCTCTGCTTTCCTCTTTCTTTTTCATAGTTGCATCTCTCCTCTGTAACCCTTCATACCATTCTGATCTTCTTCTTTCATTCTCTTGTTTGATGGTGCAAAATTCTTTGAATGATATGGCTGTGCAAAATGCCTCACCTAATGCCATATACTCCCTCAAACCATCTATAAACTCCTCATCCCACTGGTATGCCCAATGATTTGTCATCTGAGATGTTTCTCATTGAATCCCCTTCAGGCTGCGAGGATAGAACACTTTGATACCACTGTATTATTCCCAAGTAGGTTTACCAGGAAGTCTATGAAATGTTGTGTTTCTGGTTGTGGTATTTTGTCAAAAAGTTTGTTGTTTGTCTTCTAGGATTTGCACTGGGATTTATTCTTATGGTTTTTGCAACAAATAGATGATTTATATGAAGAAACAACAATTAAGCAACAAGATACAAAGAGAATAACACAAGGAAATGGCCACAATACTTCAGATCTACATTTTATTAATAAATATGCTAACCTCAATACAAGAGATGGACATATTTGTAATAGATATGGATAGATAATGAATGTGGCTTAATATAGCTCTATGTTACAGTAACAAAGAGAGATCTAGGTTTCTGTAGGCCTCCAATAGATGCATACAAAAGATCTGTTGAACCAATAGTGTTTCCGTCCTTCAAACTGCTAAATAACCAATCATAGTTGCACCCTCCCTGGCTGGTGCACACCCTAGTATCATGTTTCTGTTGTTTCTAGCCTCCAAACTTCACAAGAATGGTTCCGATCATGTAGATATGAAAGAGACAAACTCATGGAAGAGATTCCCTGGCTATATGTTGCAGCTCTGACCCTATAAACTCAGTATCTCCAAGGACTAGTGTGTCCTCTTTCAAAAAACTCGCCAAGCTTGGAAAATAAATAAATAGAGAGTGATAACCCTCCACAAACTATTGAGAAGAGGCGCCCTAGGGCTAGCAAACACCTTTGTAGCAAGATATACTCCAAATCCTCAGTCTCCTAACCAAATCAAACTCTTCTCCCTTCAATAGTGTGCCCCACATCTGCAAAAACCTTCCATAGATGCACCATTTTTTACCAACAATGAAAAAAATGGATCTGAAACTGAAATAGAATGGTGAGGGTGGAATCTTTCACCACCTTGGCTAAGCTTGGATAAAAAACAGAGGAATCTTTCACCTCCTTGCTGATCTGTAGGATTTGTTTACTCAAAACCCTCAAAACGTTCAAGCTGCCAGAGCTCAAAGATACAAGTGAAAATGAACATCAACATAATGAGAGAATATGAGCCCATATCTCTCTTTTATACACATTTTCACTTTTTTCTCGTCAAGTGACTTTTTATTCATCTTTAATATTTCTTATTAAATCACTTTATTAATTTAATGAACCTTTTTACTCCAAAAAGTGATTATGAACCTTTTTACTCCAAAAAGTGATTAATCCGCCTTTATGACTTCTCTGGCCACTAAAAGTCACTTTTCATCATCCTATCCTGTATATATTTTCGTCTCGGTTCCAACGAGCTATCACACTAAGGCATTTCTCCAAGAAACAAGCTCCAAATAGTACCTTAAGTGTAATTAAATAAAATATGTTCAATAATAACCCCAAATTATGGAAATCGTTGAAATGCCACGGAACCAAGAATATGTTGTGTGGAAATTATCCTAATGATGAATAATGGTAAATAAACTGAGATGGGTCCCATAAAACTCCTCCAACCCTCACCGATGACCTAGTTTCACCCCTCTGACTTGGCTAACTCAAGCCTCCTGAAGTGACTCTAACTGCATAGTAAGGGAATCCGAAAATGGGGACATTACAAGACACAATCTCCTTAGTTATCCCTAGAAATCGGAGATAACAAGGTATATAGCTTAGACATCTTAGGCCATATTTATTCAATTTTCTGTTAAATTACACCAAGCTTAACTTTTACTATTTTTTTTCGACGTGCATTGGAAAAGTTTTAAAACATTATAAAACACAAAAAATACTCAAAAACAACATTTAATTTAGCATAAACAACCTTAAAACAGTGATAAAAATGTGCTAAAATTATATTAATTCATATTATTAGCGTGGTTTCAATGTACTTGCATTGGGATTTATGTCATTATTTAGTGTTCAATTTTCTGCAAAGAGTTGTGTGCATTTAGAGCAATTTTAGTGTTTTTCAACTTGCTGATTTCCATATTTTGTCTGAGAATTTATATAAGGCTAGCAAGCTTTTAATTTCAATTTTAGTTGTTACTTCCTAGATCATTAGGGATAGCCCCCCGAAGTTAGCAAGTACTAGCTTCGAAGTTAGGTGACACTGCATACTTCAAAATGCTTCTAAACTCCCTTCCACTTTGCAAGGCATGAATTTAGGTATAACCCCACTCAAGTTAGCAAGCACTAACTTTGAAGTGAGGGGCAGTAAGTGAGGTGACATTGCATACTTCCTAATGCTTCTAAACTCCCTTCCACTTTGCAAGGCAGGAATTTCCAAGTGATAACAATTGGCATACTTAAATATTAGTTTAGTTGTGTGATTAAGGAAAACCCAATTTAGAACAAAAAATTCTTTTAAATAAGAATAAGGATGGCATTGAGTGTCTGCAACTGTGCACATAGTTGCAACAAAATGGACAAAATGTTGCATTTTATTGGGTTGTTGCATCTGCCATACTTTCACTTTTTGCAGCAAGTATCTCAATGCAATTTGTCACAAGCTGCTACAAGAACAAACTGGCAGGAATAATAAGTAAATCCTGCAAAACAATGGATCACCTTTTCCTATTTGTGAGCTAATACATGCTTTGTGTTTTCAACTCACTTGATTAGATTGTATTTAATGATGAGTGATTTGAAATAAATTATAAGTTTTGAAGATCAAGTAAACAATGGGAACCTGCCAATTGGATTTAGTTCGGATGGTTAGAAGGAATGATTGTTATTCTCCCTACCCAAGTTCAATTCCCACAAGTGCCATGTTAAAAATATATTGTTGTAATGAATTGGAGCCCTGTTATCCATAAATTTTAAACTCAATACTTACATTCCTAATTTTCAATTTAAATATTTAAATATTTAAATATTCAACACTTATTTCTTTTAATAAACATAACATAAAATAAAATAAAAAATCACATAAAATTTATCTTACCATAATTTAAGCAACAACTATATATAAACTAGTAGTATAGATACATTCAGCCTTGTACTTGTGTTCTGAAGTATGTTTCCATTTCAATATATACTCTAATTGGTTCAACTTGTACATATTTATCAAAAGCTGCTTTCAACACTGGATGGGCTGTTATCCAGAAATTTAAACTCAATGCTTACATTCCTAATTTTTAATTTAGATATTCAACACTTGTTTTTTTAATTAGCATAACATAAAATAAACAAAAAGTCACATGGAATTTATCTTACTTACCATAATTTAAAAAACAACTAGTATATACATTTTAACCTAAAAATTATTATTTTTTTAATCCTTTTTAATCCTTGTTAATGCTTAATAGATTTAGGGTTAAGAATGGTGTATCAAAAACATGGGATATAGTAATTAGAAAACAACATGGGATATAGTAATTAGAAAACATTTTAATACAGTAAACAATGTAACATCGGAATATATATATTTTCACAGTTAATCATAATTGCAGTAAAACTTTCTAGAGATAAAGTTGTCTACATAATTTATTTCCAAAAATTTTACAGCAACAATGTAACATGATCCAATTGAATTTTTAACAAAATAACGTCATCAAATTGAATATTTATTTCAATAACCCAGACTATCTACAAGAGGAGTACCTTATATCCAGTCCCAAATCATGTGTGACAAGCGTTACCCCAAATACTCTCCCACACATTTTTGAAATTCAAAACTCTCTTCTATATTGAAAATCAACTTCCTTATGTATGGAGATCAATCCATCGAGTTAATATCTGTTACATGTCTACAATTTAGGATTCAGTCTTGGGCACTATAGTAATGACATCATTCGTAACTGCTTGAAACCCCGAATTTGCATTAACCTGTAGTTCTCAAGTTTTACAAACAAAATGTGGTGTTGGTTCAAGGACGTTCTGTACTTTCTCTGAATATGTAAATACCCTAGGTTTACTTGAGAGACTTTTGACTGTTACACTTTGATTTCTAGTTTCCCCATTTTTAACATTCGATCTTACCCCTTTTACCCTTTTTAGAGGAATGCAATTTTCAACAACCCTAAATATATGAACTCTAAGAGTGTAATTTTCCATATTGTCTAGTTCAAAGATACAAACATCTCCCTCCTCTAGATTATTGTCGAGGGTAAAACGTTTCCACCCTCCACTTAGACCAGGATTTGAACGATTTCCAAGATAACAAACAGACCATTTCTTTTCAGAAGGACCTACAAGAATCAATTGTATTTTTTGATCAGGTAGCCAGCGCTTTGCGAAGCCCGTCGACAAGCTCTGTAACATAGCAGCAATAAAGTGAGATTGTATTAGTTTGCTGACCTGTAACAATAAATTGAAACCCTAGGTAGTTCATGCAATTACATGTCAACTGAAAACACTATTAATACTACGACTGTGCTGGGTGGACTTCGTGTATATCTACTTCATAAAGCTTACAGATCAGACATGAAAATAAGAATATAGCATGCACTGCAAATAAATTAGGTGAAGGTTCACAGGCAAAGAGAGGCATGGCGTGACAAAGCTGTATCAACCTGTCATCAAACTAAGTTTTCCATTACCTGTCAAATAAAATCCTCTAGTTTTAATTTTTGATCGGATGCATTTATTATAATAGGCATTGAAGACGTGCACTTTTTCACTTACAGTCTAACCTTAAGGTGGCACTTCTATCTATTATCAATCAAAGTTCATTCGGGCTTAAGGGGCTAGCACTTATAGGAGAAAGATGGTATATGTATGCTCCACTTGGAATAGCCCAAAAGTCACCTGTCTCCTTCATGTTAATGTAATCTACCTTAATGGCCTGCATGGCATAGCATAGCATCACTTTTACCACCGAATGTGGAGATGTCCACAGCGAAAAGGAAGAAATGATAAGGCTATCTTCTTGTCCTAGAAGTTTGTCCCTTTTATGTCTAAGTTGATCAAGCATCTCCACTGGAATTCATTGATTTGGCTGGCCACATGGACATGAGCCAAAAAAATGTCTAGTAACATATATGTTAGAAATATGTTAGAAATAGTGGAGGATCAGTAGCATTTAAGCCCAGTAAAAGGTGAGATTGGAAGGAAAATACAGAACATGTGTTTCCTCTTTGGTAAGGTATACACCTCTGTAGACTAAGCAATCAAATCACTGCACGGAGGGGGTCCCTTATCCCACAAACAAGGGGATTGCATACATCAATTTGGTGTCTGGCTCAACCATGACTTTAACATTATATTATTATTATTATTATTAATGACAAACATTCATTATAATAATGTAAACACTTTGTTGTTATGCAATGAGGTGAAATGTATTTTACTATTGAAAGAGAAAGATCATAATAATAAGTCATTAAAATAGGTCAATGAGACTAAGTGTACATCAAGTATTTCTAATCAAGATCTAAGCATATCTATTTAACTCAGAATCTTTTAAGCACACTTCAAGTTTTCCAATCCCTCTCAGTGCTTGATAAATATAAAGTTTAGATAGATATATGCTAATGCTAAACATTTTTAGGTCTTACTTCTTACGTTCATAAATGCATGTAGCTCTCATGATAAGAATGGATTGTGTCAAAATAATGATAGCATGGAACATTCTTCTGTATTTTACTGAGAGTTGATATTTCTTCACCAAATATTTCTGTTATGAATTAATGATTATGTACAATTTAAGGAAAACTTCTTCCCAGATTTCTCTTTCAGTTTCTAATATGTTTTTGTTGCTAAGATTAGCAATATTCTTCCTATGCTGCTTCTTAATTTGACTACTTCAGAAATAGTGTTGTGCTTCCCTTGTTTTTATTTTCTACTTATACTACAAGGGATTTCTCATTGCACGCTTTGATACTGGTTAGGACATTAATCTACTGGGGGCGTGGAAATAGTCAAAATAATAACTGTGATTCTAGTTGCAGCCCACTTCATAGATCTACTAATAAATTCTTCAAAACATTTGGCAAATAAAAAAAATATTAGGAATGATTGGCAACTTTGATGCTTCTGTTCATTTACTCTGCACAGGCTTTACAAAAAACTGTATAACTTCGAAGTGGAATGAAATCAATGGAGTTGGGATGTGTGTACTATCTGTTACTGTAATGTTCCCAAGCTGATTTTGCCAGGAACAAGGGGTTGTTTTGACTGTTTGTTTAAGTGTTAAGTGTGTTTTGCAGGTTTTCTTCACCAAAGTTGGGCTGAAGGAGTTTTCATGAGATTTATAGCATAAAAGCAATGGACATAGCACAATAACACACATATATAACCATATACAAAGATAGAACACCATATAAGAACTCAACGACTTCAGATGTGACCTTTATTTAGATAATAGTTGATCTTCATACAATAGATCTGCAGATCTGGAAAGATAGAGATAGAATATCCAAGCTGGAATGAATATGGCTCCAATAAGCTCAAGAACTGAAGAGAAAATCCTCCAAAGGCATCACAACACAAGAAGATAGGGACAAGATCAATTTCTTTCCCTTCTGAGACTGGATCTCCTCTGTCTAGCTGAGTTGTGCACTTTCCCTGGCTGTAGCTCCTCAATATTTCAGCCTCCCTCCTACAAGGCCCCAAATCACTCCAAAACACAAAGGAATAGTAGATCTGAGCACATGAAGCGCCTTGGATGAGTTTCTTGCTGGATAATGGTGTTTTGGTTCACCAAATGAATAGATCCCCTTACTGCATTGCGCCTGAAGATTTTCAGGTCCTATCAAGCATGCCTACTAGGTCTGTCTTTGACCACAGTTAGGCTCTAAGTTTCAACTGTTATGT
>CBVK0100852513.1:0-10554 GCA_900067695.1 Picea abies
AATGTAGGCAACACTGGAGAATATAACGGTGTTACAATAAATCCTTTATCTTAACACGGTCATAGTAATCCACATGAATCAGTCGATCATGAACTCTCTCAGTATGAGATGAAACTAGATGGGATAAGAAAGTTATCTGTTATAAAACAAGAAATCTCACATATAGATACATAACCAGAGAACTAGAGCATCTGTTAAAATTTTATAATCCGAAGCTTTGCTCTACCATTGATGCTTACAAAAATAGAAAAAATGAGTATATATACTTAGAAAAATTTGCCCAACAGAGGCGTGCTCGAATCTCCAAGGCGTGGCATCTTTTCAGTCAAACCTACATAGAAATCCTTCGTCAGATGCCACTTTAACTCAGCATGGATCTTGTAGGGGGGGGGGCCTGCACATAAGGGTACCATGGGCTGATTTCTCTAGGCCTCCCATACCTTCCATTTATGGCTCGAGCTGAGGTTTCACCTACCTTCTTGATTTTCATTAATTGATTCCCCAGGGATTGGCCAAGACGATACCCTCAGGAGAAGACCACATGCCTTCTCTTTAAGGCTCAGAGGCTAGCCTCCCTTTCTTCTGGAACCTCCCTCAATGTAACACAGGGACATGACCTGGCACCTCTCTCCAAGGGCACTTCGACATTTCTTCTTTCGAGGATTTCTACTTCCCCTGCCTTCAAATTTCTCGGTGCCCAATATCGCGAAACGACCTTCCAGGGTCAACGGTTGGATCAACTTTAAGACTGATGACCACAATCATTTTTCCTTGAACACATTGGATCCACATCCCTCATCTGCTTTGTCCCTTTTCCGTATGACCCAGTGCTATGACCGTGGGCCCGCACCCAGAGGTTCCTTCGACACTTCGCGTTTTGTGGCTGGGAGGAGGTTGATTCTTGTTCTTCAAAGTCATGATAGGCGAAGTGGTGATAGAGCCCAATCGTGCACCATGTGTCCCTCCTTGATCGGATGACCCAAAAATTCTTCGGTGATACTGTGGGCCCAAATCCTGGACGCCTTCGGCACTTCACTTTTCATGGATGGGAGGGAGCTAATCCTTTCTCTTCAAAGTCATGATAGGTGAAGTGGCGATAGAGCCCAATCGTGCACCACGTGTCCCTCCTTGATCGGATGACCCTAAACTTCTTTGACGATACTATGGGCCCGAATCCTGGATGCCTTTGGCACTTCATGTTTCATGGATGGGAGGGAGCTGATCCTTGCTCTTCAAAGTCATGATAGGCGAAGTGGCGATAGAGCCCAATCATGCGCCACATGTCCCTCCTTGATCGAACAACCCTGAACTTCTTCGGTGATACTATGGGCCCAAATCCTGGACCCCTTCGGCACTTTGCATTTCGTGGATGGGAGGGAGATGATCCTTTCTCTTCAAAGTCATGATAGGCGAAGTGGCGATAGAGCCCAATCGTGCACCATGTGTCCCTCTTTGATCAGACGACCCTGAATGTCTTCGGTGATACTGTGGGCCCGAATCCTCGATGCCTTCGGCACTTCGCATTTCGTGTATGGGAGGGAGCTGATCCTTTCTCTTCAAAGTCATGATAGGTGAAGTGGCAATAGAGCCCAATCATGCGGCACATGTTCCTCTGAGATGGACATCCTGGATCATTTCGGTGAGATTGCGGGCCCACTTCCTGTGCTAAACATGGCATGATTCCATCGACCGCAAATTTCCACCAACCGATGATCTGCTCCATCGATCGATCCTCACCATCGGACACTGGGTCGTGCATCTGCTAACATTTTAAGCTCGAAATTGAGATTTTATACACTGCATGGTGTGCTCACGGCCACATCCTTGGACAAAATTCCTTTGTTGGACTTTTAGGCCTACTTCTTCGTAGCTCGGGCTACGGGATCAAAGATGAGAAAACAACCCACCCCTCTTAACAAGAATTAATGTTAACACTTAATTTCCTGTTAAAATCTTGCTTGACCTTATGTTGATTTTCATGTGCTTTTTCCAATATCTGCTCCGTAGTTTGCTGCACTTCTACCAACTGCAGTATCCTCTTGACCATGTCATCAGGTTCTCCTTGGTAGTCTTGGAATAATTTTGTCGCTAGTAAGCCTAGATGAGAAGGAAATATGGCCTCAATTCCATATACAAGATAAAAGGGAGAGACACCAAGAGATCTCTTTAGGGTCACTCGGTCATCCCACAGAGAAAAAATGAGCTTTGAATCCCATGCTTTCTTATTTTCCTCTAACAATATTTTGATGATCTTTATAAGGATCTTGTTAGAGGATCCTTCTAGTTCATTCCCTTGAGGGTAGTAAGGAGTTGAGTGAATCAATGCAATCTCAAACTGCTCAGAATTGAATCAATGGTTCGACCTTAAAGGATGCAACATTATCAGTGACAATTCTTTTTGGATAGCCAAAACTTGCTATAATATCCTCAAGAAAACCAATTATTACCTTATGAGAAGTACTCCTTTTGGGGATAGCTTCTATCCACTTGGTAAAGTAATCTGTGGCAGTCAAGATCCACCTATGCTGACCACTAGAAGTCGTATGAATCTCCCCGATAAAATCTAGGCCCCATTGCTGAAAGGGTCCTAAAGCCACCACAAGCTTCAAAGGCAAGGACTTGAGCTGCAAGCTTCAAAGGCAAGGACTTGAGCTGTTGTTTTCCTGAGAATTTCTGACACTTGACCCAAGCCCTAATTTTTTCACAGACATCAGTAAAAAGCGTAGGCCAAAAATACCCATCCTTGAGAATCTTATAGGTTGTGGTCCTCCAGAAGTTATGTCCCCCACATAGGCTGTCATGAAAATCAAACATAATTTTTTGGGATTCTTGTGAGTCTAAGCATCTTAACAACACACCTAGGGGATCTTTCCAATACAAAACCTGATCGATCATGCAATATATAATTGCTTTGAGCTTAAGATCTCTTGCCTTGGTTTTTCCCATGCCATCTAGAGGCCTTAACTCTTGTAGAAAAATTATAATTTCTTTGTACCAAGTACACTCTGCCAATGAGGGGTTTTCCTGAGAATTTTTATCAGACGATTCAGCTTGATGATTTTATGAGAAAGTGTTGATAAAGTTAACCCCCAAATATTTACAATTAGACTCAGCCAATAGCTTGGTTAAACCTTGGCATTTAACTAGTTTGGTGGGCTTTATTTATAAATCAAATTCAAGGATTTTTGCAATCCACTTGCTCCTCCTCTCGTCTATGTCAGGATGAATGAGAATGTCCTTCATAGAAGTTGAAGGGACATATGCGATAACCTTTGAATGCAGGACATAGATTATGAAATCTTTGATGGATTTCACCAAATCATAGGATTGATTCTCCATGATGCCATATTTGATCTCTACATCTCTTAGTGCCCTGCTGAAAAAGACAATGGGCTGCTCCAACACTCCAACATTATTTTGGAATAAAATAGTTTCTATTGTGTCAAATGAGGCAAAGGAAAAAATAAAAAAATCCTTGGATTAATCAGGATTGATAGGCACAAGTGCCTTCTTAATTTTATCGAAATAATCTTTGGACTCAACAGTCCATTTTACTTCATTCCCCTTCCTGAGCATGGCTGGGGTCCAAACATCTTAGAAGCACACCTAGAGGGTCTTTCCAATACAAGACCTGGTCAATAAGACAATATCTAATTGCTTTGAGCTTTAAATCTCTTGCCTTGCTTCTTCCCATATCGTCAGGGGGTCTTAACTCTTGCAGAAAAAATATAACGTCTTTGGACCAAGTACATTCTGCCAGTGGAGGGCTATCCTGTGGATTTTTATCAGAAAACTCAACTTGTTGATCCTCTGAGCAAGTGTTGATGAAGTTAACCCCCAAAGCTTTACAATTAGATTCAACCAACAGCTTGGCTAAACCTTGACCCTTAACTAGCTTGGTCGGCTTTATTTCCAGATCAAACTCAAGGATTTTGGCAATCCATTTGCTCCTTCTCCCGTCTATGTCCAGCTAAATAAGAATGTCCTTCACAGAAACTAAAGGGGCAAATGCAATGATTTTTGAATGCAGAACATAGACTTTGAAAGCATTGAGAGCTTTCAGTAAGGCATAGGCCTGTTTCTCCATGATGTCGTATTTCAGCTCTGCATCTCTCAATGCCCTGCTGAAAAAGGAAATTGGTTGCTCCAACCCTGCAGCATTTTTCTGCAACAAACCTGTTGCCACTGTATCAAAAGAAGCAAAGGAAAAAATCAGAAAATCCTTAGAATAGTCGAAAATGATTAGCACAGGCGCTTCAGTCAATGCCTTCTTAATTTGGTCAAAGGACTCTCTGGGCTTGGTAGTCCACTTTACTTCATTCCCCTTCCTGAGCATGGCTGTGATATGCTTCACCAATTCAGCAAAATTTGAAACAAACCTTCTCAAAAAATTAATTTTTCCCAGGAAAGACTGGACTTCCTTCTTGGATCTAGGAAACAAAAAAGATTGAATAGATTGTACTCTGCTTGAATCATTTTTGACCCCCTCAATTTATACTATGTGCCCCGACAATTTTCCCTCTTTCATGGAAAAAAAAGACTTTTTGGGATTTAGGGAGAGACCAAATTTTCTACATTTTAAGGAGACCTTTCTTAGATGGTAACAATTCTCTTTATTGGATCTGGAGAAGACTGTAATGTCATCCATATATATGACCACAAATTTATCCTTTTCTCCAATGAAGGCGATATCCATAGCTCGTTGAAAGGTCGCCCATGCGTTCATCAATCCAAAGGGAATTTTGGCATACATGAATGTGCCCCAAGGAGTGGTGAAGGTTGTATTTTCTATGTCTTTAGGCAAGAAAAATATCTGATTGTAGCCAGAAACGCCATCAATCATGGAAATCCTGGATGCACCTGTTACCCTATGCAATATGTGTTCCATATTTGGCAAAGGATAATTGTCCTTCTTGCAGATTTTGTTCATATTCCTGAAATCGACACATAGTCTGATTTCTCCATTTTTCTTCCTCACTGGAGCCAGGTTGGATATTCATAATATCTCAAAGGGACAATAATTTGGGCGTTTAGAAACTTCTTTACTTCCCTTTCCATAATAGGCAGCAACATGGGGTTTATTTGTCTTAATTTTTTCCTAAATGATTTGGCCTCCTCCTTCAGTGGGATCTTATGCTCAATGAAACTTGTGTTATATGTTTTGAGATATTCATAGGTCCATGCAAATACATCAGAAAATTCCCTTAATATCTCAACATACTCTGCCCTTTGCTCCCTTGACAAGCTGCTTAACAACTTGAAAAATTTGGGATCCTTCTCTGTGCCAATATTGTACTCAGCTACATCAACATCTTCATTGGGGACTTTACCCTTTACTACCACATCATTTCTATAAAACAATATTTCCAAAGGAACAAGTCCCTTTGGGATATGATTGTTGGGCAACTGGACTATATGATGATTATCATTTTTTCTCAGGAAAACATCATCATGAGAATTTATCCCAGAATCAGGATCTTCATCAATGTGTAATGCAAAAAACTCATCAACAGTCTCCAGGAATATTTTGATTTCCAGATCATCCTCGAACACTTTCCAATGCTTGACATTGTCAGGTATAGAGGGTCTATATTTCACTTCTACATCATACGTGAGCTTTGGTGGAAAAGGGACTCTGAAATTGCTTGTTGAAATAGCCAGAGAATCAGCCATGATGTTTTCTTCTTTTGGAACAAATGAAATGTTGAAAACCAAGAACAAACTATCAATTAGATCCCAGAGTTCATTTATGTAACTCCTAAGCTGAGGGTTCTTATCTTGATAAATGTTTCTGATCTGGTGGACAATTAACTCAGCATCCCCAAACACTGATATTTATTTAATTCCCAGGTCTTTTGCAACCTTAAAACCCAATACAAGAGCTTCATATTCTGCCACATTATTGGTAGTTTCAAATTCAAACTTGTATGCCAGAGATATAATTTCTTAAACAGGAGAAACAAAGACCACCCCAACACCAACACCTTCCCTAGAATAGGCTCCATCAAAGAACATTTTCCAAACCGAGGTAATCACAGGAGAATATTCACTGAGAGTATGGGACTTCTTTCTAATTTCAAGGGGAGGTTCAAGAGCATTGATGAGTTGCAGAAAAATAGATTCCAAATCTGTGTCAAGAGCAAAGATAGGATGGTTTTTGGGGTTTTCTTTGTCACTAATGATATAGGCCAATTGAGCTTCCCTGTAAAGTCTTCTATGCTCCCCCCCAAACACAGGAATAGTGGCGTATGTGAGGTCCATTTGCAAGGTTCCCCCAAGTATTTGTATCCAAGCTCTTGACAACATCATGCCAAAATTGGGGGGAAGATCAACTACCACAATATCCATGACCATACTTTTCATGGGCAATTGGAACAAGGTCACAACTAGATCTTTGATTACCCCAAGACATTGCACTTTCCTGTAGTCAAAAGAATACAAATCATGATAAGATTTTGTGATTCCTAATCCGAATTCTTCCATGACAATTTTGGGCATGAGATTATGAGAAGCCCCTGAATCCATCAGACAATTATGAAGCACTTTATCATGTATGTTCAGTGATGTGTAGAAGGGAGGGGATGAATAATCTCTATCTTCTACCATTGGACCTAAGATGGTTGTTGGATTTTCATCTTGCAAATTGATTGAGTTTGTGGGATGATTTGAGGGTTTAGGCAACAACAGTCTAGATAGGGATATCTTAAAGTCCTCATGCTTGACCATCTCTGAAAGGGGGACACGAATCCTAATATTCTGAATTTCATGCTCAAAGATAAAATAGGAGGGGTGTTTCAGAATTGATTTTACCTCTGGGATAGGACCTTTGGCTACTAGTGGGGGGTTCTGTGTTTTCTTCTTGTTGTTGTTGCTTGCTAAATATTCGACATATGTTTCTTCTCTAGTAGGACGATCAAGAACATCGTGCTTTCCTCCTTTATTTTTGGACCTGAGGTTGTATCTATTTGGGCTTCCACTGTCCTTATCCCCCTTGATCATCTCGTTTAATTGGTTGTCCATGAGAGACTCCTCATATGTTGATTGAGTTAAGTGAGGAAAATAGGATGTGTCTCCAAGATATTGTATTTCTGGATCAAGGTCTTCTTCCTCTCCTTCATCATCCGTAACAAGATTATTTTGGAGAGGGTTCTAGACTTTCTAATCTTCTCTATCTCTATTCCTTTGTTCCCTTTGGATAATCCGAGGAGAATTGTTATTAGGCCTCTTGAAGTTTCCTCTGTTATCAACATTTAGAGGATTTTTGTATGTCTTCTTCCCCTCCAATGCCAATCTTTCCATTCTAGCTGAAAGTGATTTCAGTAACTTGGTTACTTTATCCATTTGAGGGGGAGTAGTAGAGGAACCAGAGGTTGAAGCTTCATACCTTCCCCTTCCTCTGTCTTTGTCAGCCTTATTCATGAGTCGGTCAACTGCCAATACGTTAGACTCTACTTCCAGGGATGCATCTTGCATATGAGCCAAGGAGGTAGCTCTTCTCTCTCTTAACAGGAGGCATATGAGCCAAGGAGGTAGCTCTTCTCTCTCTTAACAGGAGGTAGAAGTTAGGGTGAAAATAACTAGCATAGGTAATTTTGGCAAAGGCTTATGTAGGCTTTATCTCAGCAGGGATCTTATTGTACATTTTGTTGAATCTTGTGGAGAAGTTAGAGACAGACTCTCCCTCTTTTCTCTTTAGGGACCCAAACTCTGTAATATAATACATGAAGTCCTTTTTATCCCCCCATTTTCTCAAGAAGACATCATCTAAAGCCTCAATCCCATCAATGGATCTAGGAGCAAGGGCCCTGAACTACTTCCTAGCCTCTCCATCAAGGCTATGGAAAAATATCCTCATCCACACATCTTCATTTACTATGACATATCTATCAACATAACTATAGAAAGATGCAAGGTGCTCCTCTGCAATAATATCTCCCTCCCCTGTAAACTTAGGCAGCTGCCTAAGGTAGCCACCGGCTGGGAGGGCATTAATAGGTTGAGGTAACACAAGAGGGGCATATCTAGAAGCTACTATAGCATCCATTCTATTTCTGGGTGGATTTTCTCCTGCCATTGGAGTGTGAACAGGAGGAGAACCAGGAGGGGATGCAGTTCGGACAGGGGAAATCGGAGGTGTTCTTCTGGGAACAAAGGGAAACAACTGAGGATTTGGAGAAAAGGCCTTTGGGTGTGAGGGAATAGAGGTTTCCCTCTCTATAAAAGAAACAACTTTAACAAGAGGAGGAGTGGTGAAACTAGGATGGGCATAATCAACAGTAAAAATCCCAAAATTTAAACTTCTAGAAGCTCCAACAGATGGTTTAATAGGAAAATGAGAAACAACTACTAGAGTTTCTATAGGATAATAATGAAAGTTACCAGAATCACCTGGTTCAGTAGTAGAAATACCCTCCTGAAGGGTCTTTTGTCTTCTGACAATTTTCTCTGTATCAGCTTCAGGTGTCACTAAAGGTAGTTGTGGAGTAGACCTCATGTGTCTGCCTCTGGAAGCCACAACTGAAACAGTGGAGTCATAATAGTGGAGTTGTTAGGTTCACAGTTGAAATCTTCAATGTTCTTAGTTATGATGCACCTTCATAACCAATAAGATTTGGCAATCAATCCCAGGGAAAATATTTAAATCTTCCCCGACAATGGTGCCAAAAATGTCAGCACTAGAAGTCACCTCTGGATTGCAGTAGAAGTAAGCCCAATACCCATCATTTTTTATGTCACAATAAATAATTTAAGGGTGTTCAAATGGATGCAAACTCAGGATAGTATCACTTTAACTCATAAAAATGGGCCAGTATGCATAGGCAGATGAGGTCTTGATCTAACTTCAGATAGTGAGTTGTAGTAAGGGTGAGAAGGGGGTAGAACTTGAGGAGAAAATGTAAAGGACTGTTATGGACATTTATTCTTCTAGCAGCCAAAGGAGGAAAAGTTTTGAATACAAGATCCTCTTGGATCCAAACTTCAGGAACCTAAAGGCATTGTAACAACACTACAATCAAACATACATCACAACATGATTACAACAAATCGACTGGATCATCCATGCCCGATCCTTTAATATCAGAGGTAAAAGAGGTGGAAAAAAAGGTTGACTGTCATTAAACAAGAAGTCTCAAATTGTAATACATAACCAGAGAGCCAGAGGATTTACTAAAACTTTACAGGCAGGAGCTTAGATCAACCATCAACCATAACAAAATATCAAAACTGAGTATTTATACTCAGAACAACTTGCCACCACCAGGAGCGTTCTATGGTCATTGCATCCAAGGTACATCATCTGCATATTCTTCTGTCAGGCTGCACTTTCATTATTTTGTCAAACGCAAGATTAGATCAGTATGGGCTTTGGAGAAAAATCCATTAACAAGGGGACTTTATGCTGAAAATCTACCTCCATGAGCAACTCTTCCATGCTTTCCATTTATGGGGTGAAATGAGGTTTCAACCACCTCCCCCATTTCCATTAACTACTTTCATTGGGATTGGGTAGAGACCTGACACCTATGAATGCTCTAGGAGACATTCACGACTCCTTCAAGTCAACCCCGACGCCTCAAGACCATGCAGATATTCCTTTGTGAATAATATCAATGTTTTTGGCCTTGGCAAAGCTTCTCCCCATTGCTTCATGCGACCTCGGGCCATGATTTGGGGCTCCTATATGAAATTTCAGGAATTCACATTTCACAACTTCTCATTTCGCAAATATACGTTGTGCTCCATGCTAAAACCCCCAAGTCGTTAAATCACAATTTCTCATATCAGGCACCACGTGTCCCTTTGAATTGGACGACCCAGATAAATATCGGCCTTTCGAGACTTCAGGTCTTCGACATTTTGGGACTCAGGAAATATGCGCATTCCTCACTTCAACTTCCCTGAAATGACTTTCTCCCTAATTCGGATCTAGTGCCAGGCATCCTATTGGATCAGGCAGCTCCTGCTAACTTTGGATTTTGGGGATTCAGACCTTTTACTAATAACTTCAACAATGTTTTGAACTCCCTATTCCCATGCTTATTATTCATCGTCAATCTCTGAGCTATGACATGAAAATTCCTTTGCCAAACTGAACTTGCTTCGCTCGCTTGATTTGAGTCCATATCAGGCTTCTCTAAATGTTGCACTTTGAACTTATGGCTACGACCTCTGTAAAAAAATATTTGGATGACTCAATGAAGGCTCGGGAAGGAAAAAGTGTTAGTGATAGAGGAAAAGAAGGAAGTGATCAACCTTAGAGAAAAAAACAAAATAGAGGGCCGAGACTCCTCGGGCAAGCCAATCAAGGGAAAATAGGCCAATCAAACAGATGAAGGCTAACATAAGAAAAACTACAAGCCAAGAGGAAAAACGTAAGATTGGGTCTGCAAAAGGAGGAGAGATAGGAAACATTACAGACCTAGGTAGAAACCACAAACCCACAAGACTCTAACAATTTTATGTGATAACATGTTGTACATGAATTTGAAATGTCATTACTTGGAGAACTATCCTTCTTTCTGGGACTTCAAATATGTCAAAGAAACCAAGGAA